>JAFVLL020025515.1:0-10601 GCA_021397915.2 Tor tambroides | reverse complement strand
GGTACCCAGCATGCATTGCAGCATGAAGCTTTTGATTGTCACCATTGTTGAGATTCATACACTGATTCTTGACGTCTCTCTTTGTGTTTAAATGCCAGAGTAGGTAATGTTTGTGTTTTGTGCTTTTATAATCCTTCATAAATGATTATGAGACTGCTGGACCTGTACTGTATAATCACAGAGCTATTATAATTACAAACTTTAGATTAACAAAATCTCACCAAGACTGCATATTGAATCTAGGTGGTGACTGTGTTATCACCTGGTTGCAGTCTCTTTTTGGTTTTCCTTGCCATAACAAATGTGCTTTACAAACACAGTTGCAGCAGCCCCAAAAAATACAATGGCATAAAGTCAAGAGCCCAACTAAAGCAAACACTACTCACCACGATGGTAATGCATGTTTCAGTTGTATCTTATAACAGAAATCTGTTAGCTGGGCGTGCACTCATGAGCTCATCATGTGAGAGCACTGTGATATCACTGTGATAGTGTTGAGAAACAGGAAGTAGAATGTCCCCCGGGTGACTGATATTTGAACTGCCTCCTCTCAACCTGCTCAACATTTTGAATTCACAATGAGCTCAAATATTACTCACACTGTGAGTATCACCATATGAGAATAGTGTGATATCACTGTGAGCATCGCGTGATCTCACGTGTTGACTGGGACGGCTGACACGAAATCAGGGGACACCAATAAAATTATTTAAATTTTATACTTGTACCAAAAACAACAGCTTAACAATAAGACTACATTTTAAACACTATGCAAATGTAATTTTTATATCATTTTTCAAATTAAAAGTCCTGCTGAAAAAGAAAAATCATAGTGAGGGACAGGCCAAAAACCTTACCCTTATCAGCAAAAATGCTATTTAAATTATTTAAAATAATATTTAATTGACTTTTTTTGATGTTATATTGATGAAAGAATACATAGTATCATTATGTTTTTAAATTGCACATTTATTCGTTGTTATATTAAATCTATGTTTGCTTATTTCTTAGGGACGCAAAAGGCACTGATCCGACTCACCTGTTTAACATGTTTAGTGTGTCGAGGAGCTCTGATCGACTCTGTTAGCACTGTACACACCACTTTAGCTCACTTTTTCTCAGTCAACCTCATCTTTTAATTTCTGTGGCAAATGATGCCTTATATATTTATATAATGTTTATATAATGACAGCGGCCTTATGTCTCACATGGGACGAAGAGTATTAAGAGTACAGTTATATATGATATATAAACTATTTTTAGTCAAGTTTCAAGCAAATGTATTTGAACATTGCAAAGTTACTCAACATACAAAGTCAGCAAAATAAAAAAATAAACATATATGTTTATATTCCATATAGTGTTCAGATAACATTTTGCTGCAAAAATAAATGATAAATGAAGTGTCCCCAACTAAGCAAGCCAGAGGAACCAAAACTCCATCGGTGACAGAATGAAGAAAAACCTTGGGAGAAACCAGGCTCAGTCGGGGGCCAGTTCTGCTCTGGCCAGACGAACCAGCAGTTCAGTTCCAACTGCAGCAGAGTCAGATTGTGCAGAGGACTCACCTGGTTCCTGTGGTCTTGTCCCGATGGCTGTGGACCAGATTTGGGCCAGTTTTGCTTTATTTGGTTTATTCATGGCTGATGTTGGGCCTTCCTTTGGCTTACTTGTGGCCCAAATCTGGCAAACAGGAGCGGACCGCTCAAGTGCCAATTCCACGCGGTATATGGGCCAGATGAAAGTGTCAGGTGTGGGCCTGATCTGGACCTCAGGAATTTTGCTATCTAGGTTTGTTCTTAACACAATAGTAATCTGCAATCAGTGTCTTAAGTATCACATGTCTCCAGTATTATTCCAAAGACATTATTTACATGAACAGTTTACATAGTCTCTGGTGAAACTCACAGGTTAAATATTATGAAAGAATCAAGCTATATAAACCACATTGAAATCTTATGCCAACCTCGCCACCTAGTGGTTATAAATGGTGAACACATTCAAACTCAGAACTGCTCAGGTAATTTACATAAACTGCATGTAAAAGCATAAACACCTTGTACGTAAACTTCAAATAAAGTGAGATTCAGTTACTAATATGACAAAATCACTCAGAAACATGCAAAAATCCAATACTGGGTTAAAAAAAAGTGCTTAAAGTGAGCAAAACACTCCTGTAACACTGGTAACTTCCTATCTCTTAATGCCAGAATAATGTTGCACACACTTATGATAAACTCTTCAAACTGGCAAACTGGCATTTACTTAATAAAATAACATTTAAGGTAACTCACATTCCTTCACAGATGCACACTTTCACAGGCATGATCTAACAAATCCAAACTCCTTCGAATTTATATATTTTTATTCAAATAAAGTCTTTACACTTGATTTGAATGAATGAATGTCACTAACAATCTACACACATGGTCAGAATTGTTGGCACCCTTGGTAAATATGACCAAAGAAGGCTGTGAAAATTAATCTGCATTGTTAATCCTTTTGATCTTTTATTTAAAAAAAAATCACTAAAATCTAAGCTTTCATTGGATAATAAGAATTGAAAACTGGAGGAAATATCTTTATGAAATAAATGTTTTTCTCAAATACACGTTGGACACAATTATTGGCACCCCTAGAAATTCTTATGAGTAAAATATCTCTGAAGTATATTTCCATTCATATTCACAATTTTGAGCACTCCAGGGTGATTATGAACATGAAATTATCCAGCCATGGCTTCCTGTTTTTCCCAGAAATAAAAATAGGAGGGAAAACAAAGCCCAAATTCCCTTAATCATCCATCACAATGAGAAAAACCAAAGAATATATTTCTGATGTGCAGCAAAAGATAATCGAGCTTCACAAATTAGTGAAGTGGCTTTAATAAAGGAGCTAGAGCAGTGAAAATTCCCATTTCCACCATCAGGGCAATAATTAAGAATTTCCAATCAACAGAAAATGTTATGAATCTGCCTGGAAGAGGACGTGTGTCTATATCGTCCTAATGCACGGTGAGGAGGAGAGTTTGAGCGGCTAAAGACTCAAGGACCACAGCTGGAGAATTGAACAAAATAGTTAAGTCTCGGGGTCAGAAAACCTTTTAAAAAATTGTCAAACAGCCCCTACATCACCACATGTTGTTTGGGAGGGTTTCAAGAAAAAATCTCCTAACTCATCCAAAAACAAACTCCAGCATATTCAGTTATCAGACACGACTGGAACTTCAAATGGGACTGGCTTCTATGGTCAGATGACACTAAAAAATGAGCTTTTTAGCAGCAAACACTCAAGATGAGTTTGGTGAACACAGGGATAAAAAGTACCCCATGTGTTCAATGAAATATACTGCTGCATTTTTGATGTTGTGGGCCTATATTTCTGGTCCCGGAGGTCCCGGACATCTTGTTTAGACACATGGCATCATGGATTCTATCAAATACCAACAGATAAAAAAATCAATAAGTGACTGACTCTGTTAGTAATCTTTTACTGGGCCGTGTTTGGATCTTCCAACCATACAATAATCCAAACACAAACCTCAAAAACAATACAAAAATGTGTCACTGAGCACAACACCAAGCTTCTGCTATGGCCATTCCAGTCCTCTGACCTGAACCCTGTAGAAAATGAGTGAGGTGAACTGAAGAGATGAAGCACCATCATGGAGCTGGGAATCTGAAGGATCTGGAGTGATTCTGGATGAAGGAATGGTCTCTGATCTCTTGTCAGGTGTTCTCTAACCTCATCAGGCATTATAGGAGAACATTTAGAGCTGTTAAACTGGCAAATGGAGGTTTCAAAAAGTATTGAATAAAAGGGTGCCGTTAATTGTGGCCAATGTGTATTTGAGAAAAACATTTATTTCATAATATTTCCCCCTATTTTAAATTCTAATTATCCAATGAAAGGTTAGATTTTTGTGAATTTTTAAAATAAAAGATCAAAAGGATTAACAATGCAGATTAATTTTCACAGCCTTCTTTGAACATATTTACCAAGGGTGCCAACAATTCTGACCATGTGTATAAGTGCAATACTGGAAACAGAAGTAATGTGTACACTCAGCACAGAATGCTCTCTAGTAATCATCTGTGAAGACACTGAGAATTGTTTAAATCACTGGAGTTAATCACTGCAAACTGTCACAATCTCTGCACCTCTTCTAGATTATAACACTCCGCTTCTCTAAAAGCAACAGAAAATGCCCTGACAGCAGGCACATGACCTGCACCTCCGTTCGAAGGTTTCTTGAGTAAGAGTGCAATAGAGGAAGTGTTTCAGAGAGCAGATCTGATCTGAGAGACGATGAGTGTGACTGCTTTACTCTGCCTCTTGCTGCATGGATTGATTCTCACAACACACGGTACGTCTGCTCTGCTAGCCTTCGCTCTGCTCCTGTGCTCCTCAGAGCTGCGGTATGATGCTGTGTGTTTATCTGTGTCAGGTCTCCAGCACCAGCGGGTCCGGCCCGGGGGCATGGCCGTTCTGCCCTGCGGTCAGCTGAAGGCTGGGAGAGTGACCTGGAGCAGAGATCTGGATGGACGCCGAGTGTCCATCCTCAGCACTGATAACGGAGACGTGACCAGACACCTGCAGAATCACAATCACAGCTCGTTACCAGACCTGTCTCTGCTCATCTGGTTCGTCTCGTCCGGGGACGAAGGCTTGTATTACTGCAACAGGACTCCTGTGGCATGTCTAACAGTCAAAGCAGGTAAGAACCAAAGCCTCAGCGTGGCATGCTGACAGTACATTTGTATATATTTCAAATATATATTATATAAATATATTATCAAAAGATATGGAATATTTTGCTAGCTGTGTATAATTTATGACAGCAAATGAAAGACTGGTATGAATGAATGATACTAATGGATTCCTTGATTCCACGCTCTTGTGTAACAGGTTGGATAGATTAGATGTCGATCTTTAGTTTTGTGATACATTGATAGGATCGGTGGTTGACTTTCAACTTCTTTCAACAGCTATGTGTCATTTATTTTCACTTTTTTAAAAATAATTTATTAATTATTATGTATTTACACTGAACAAAATTATAAATGCAACACTTTTGTTTTTTCCCCCATTTTTCATCAGCTGAACTCAAAGATCTAAGACTTTTTCTATGTCACCTTTATTTATATAGCGCTTTTAACAATACAGATTGCGTCAAAGCACTTAACAGTATCAAATTGGAGGATAGAGTGTCAGTAATGTATAATAATAAGATTAAACACTCAATTTTCAGTTAAGGGCATTTCATTATTGAATTCAGAGATGTCATTGTCTAGCTCAGTTTAGATTAAATAGTATCTGTGCAATCAAATTGACAATAATCGCTAGAAATTAAGTGTCCCCAACTGAGCAAGCCAGGGGCGACAGTGGCAAGGAACCAAAACTCCTTCTGTGACAGAATGAAGAAAAAAATCCTTGGGAGAAACCAGGCTCAGTCGGGGAGCCAGTTCTCCTCTGGCCAGGATATTATTGTTTATTTATTGTTTACTTAATGTTTTAATTAAAATTTTAAATGTATTATATTTCTATTTTTATATAGTTGCAATTTCTAACAATAATAGTATTATGTAGTTAGGTATGTTATTATATTTTTAGTTATTTTGTTGTATTTTTAGTTTTATTGTATTTTTAGTCGAGGTCTTCACTGGGGATATGTCCCCGAGGCTCATCCAGGTGTCCGGCCTCCGCCGACAATCAGGGCCGCAGACATCATCTCCTGGCGCCGATCTATGTACACAAAAGGCCTATTTCTCTCAAATATTGTTCACAAATCTGTCTAAATCTGTGTTAGTGAGCACTTCTCCTTTGCCGAGATAATCCATCCACCTCACAGGTGTGGCATATCAAGATGCTGATTAGACAGCATGATTATTGCACAGGTGTGCCTTAGGCTGGCCACAATAAAAGGCCACTCTAAAATGTGCAGTTTTATTGTATTGGGGGGGGTCCGAAAACCAGTCAGTATCTGGTGTGACCACAATTTGCCTCACGCAGTGCAACACATCTCCTTCGCATAGAGTCGATCAGGTTGTTGTGATTGTCTGTGGAATGTTGGTCCACTCCTCTTCATTGTCTGTCCGAAGTTGCTGGATATTGGCAGGAACTGGAACACGCTGTCGTATACGCCGATCCAGAGCATCCCAAACATACTCGATGGGTGACATGTCCGGTGAGTATGCTGGCCGTGCAAGAACTGGGATGTTTTCAGCTTCCAGGAATTGTGTACAGATCCTGCAACATGGGGCCGTTCATTATCATGCTGCAACATGAGGTGATGGTCGTGGATGAATGGCACAACAATGGGCCTCAGGATCTCGTCACGGTATCTCTGTGCATTCAAAATGCCATCAATAAAATGCACCTGTGTTCGTTGTCCATAACATACGCCTGCCCATACCATAACCCCACCGCCACCATGGGCCACTCGATCCACAACGTTGACATCAGCAAACCGCTCACCCATACGATGCCATACACGCTGTCTGCCATCTGCCCTATACAGTGAAAACCGGGATTCATCCGTGAAGAGAACACCTCTCCAAAGTGCCAGACGCCATCGAATGTGAGCATTTGCCCATTCAAGTCGGTTACAACAACGAACTGCAGTCAGGTCGAGACCCCGATAAGGACGATGAGCATGCTGATGAGCTTCCCTGAGACGTTTCTGACAGTTTGTGCAGAAAGTCTTTGGTTATGCAAACCGATTGTTGCAGCAGCTGTCCGGGTGGCTGGTCTCAGACGATCTTGGAGGTAAAGATGCTGGATGTGGAGGTCCTGGGATGGTGTGGTTACACGTGGTCTGCGGTTGTGAGGTGGTTGGATGTACTGCCAAATTCTCTGAAATGCCTTTGGAGATGGCTTATGGTAGAGAAATGAACATTCAATTCAAGGGCAACAGCTCTGGTGGACATTCCTGCAGTCAGCATGCCAATTGCACGCTCCCTCAAAACTTGCGACATCTGTGGCATTGTGCTGTGTGATAAAACTGCACATTTTAGAGTGGCCTTTTATTGTGGCCAGCCTAAGGCACACCTGTGCAATAATCATGCTGTCTAATCAGCATCTTGATATGCCACACCTGTGAGGTGGATGGATTATCTCGGCAAAGGAGAAGTGCTCACTAACACAGATTTAGACAGATTTGTGAACAATATTTGAGAGAAAAAGGCCTTTTGTGTACATAGAAGAAGTCTTAGATCTTTGAGTTCAGCTCATGAAAAATGGGGGCAAAAACAAAAGTGTAGCGTTTATAATTTTGTTCAGTGTATTTCATTGCACATGAAAATTTGCCTAACAGGTTAGAACAGGTACAAGTGGGACATGCAAGATGTGATGGTAAAACGTCAAGAAGATCACAACGGTCTCTAGGATCTGCTTATAGGCTTAGAGAGATTTGGGGAAACACAGGCCATGTCAGAAAATAAAAAAATAAATCAACCAAGAGATTGTGCAACACTTTGAGTCAATACTTCATCTAAATCATTTCATTAAGTAAGGTTACATAACACTTGGGGACACAAACACACATTTGTTCTGATAATAATAATTAAATAATAAAATAAAATAATTTGATCTAACAGTCTATGTATTAAAAAGGGACAAACCCAGTGTTTGGGTTGTTTTGACCAGAGGTGGATAGTCCAGGGGTCAGAAAGTAAAAGTCCTGCCATATGTTTGTGTATTAGTGATGAACACCTGCTGTTATTGAGAGTTACAGAGGATCAGATGTTGATGTTTTATTGGATAAAATGATGCCACCATCATGGAGATCAGTATTTGCTTATAATGCACAATCATCATTTAATTAGTCACTTAATTATCTCATTAACTTTAACTCTTTGAGGACTTGGGATTTGATTTGAGACTTGCTTGTGACTTGAAAGGAATGACTTGGTTCCTCCTCTGGTGAAATCAGCTGCTGAGTGCATGGGTGGAATAAACATATGGCAGGACTTTTACTTTCTGACCCCCGGACTTTCCACCTCTGGTCAAAACAACCCAACTGCTGGGTTTGTCCCTTTTTAACCCAGCGCTGGGTTATATTTAACCCAGCATTTTTTTTAGAGTGTAGAGCTCTTCAGAGACTCAAGACATAAGCAAGATGCATTACTGTTCACAGAGATGATGAATGAATCAACAAGAACAGAAATTTGACTTTCACTGCACTTCTTCTGTTCTGTGTGATTTTCACAGCTGATGGACAGAACAAAGAAGATTCGGCTGAGTGTCTCAAAGGTGAGTCAAGAAAGAAGGGCATCGCTCTTGAATTTCAATGCTACTTCACTAATATAAGCCTTTTTTCCATGAAAGCAATGCTAATTCTACACAGAAGTTGAGAAATCCTTTCTCTGCGGTGGAATGACTCGCTGTGTAATGCCAGAGCATCATTCATTTGATCCTTTATTTATACTTTCACTTCCTCTTTATGAATGTCTGTACTGTGATAACAGTGAAGATGTATGATTGTGACAGGCTTAATATTACTCAACTGTCTCAGAATGTCATGTCATCATCTCACGCTTTAATACAAAATACATCATTCAAGTCAAGTCAAGTCAATTAAAATCAAAAAGAGAGATTGCAATTTGTTATATTAGATAAGGCAACATCATGTGCAGGTCAGACACCATCAACCTGTCATTTAAGAGATTCATAAGACAATATTTAAGAATTTTTCAAGAAATGAGTTCAGGAGCGCAGTCTGAGTTTGCTGAAAGGTTTGTGTGTTGATCGTCAGGAGCGGAGCGTGTGGATGTGACGGAGCGGGTGCTGATGTTTGCTGGGGTCGCTCTGGCGGCTCTGACGCTTCTCTCTGCTACTGCAGCTGCTGTCAAAGCTGCACACTCCACCCGCAGAGAAACACCGAGATCTCACAGCGCAGACCTGTACATCAACCTGAGAGAACACCAGTCAAACTAGAAAACACTGGACCATTACACTGCTTAGTCAAGCGTCATTGTTGCTGTTGTTCATACTTAGGGTTCTACTAACACTCTCTAACGCTAAGTATTATTCATATTATTTTAAGCAGCTAGACTTACCATCTGCTTTTCAGCTGCTGAATAATAAAATTGGCAATGTGCAATAAACTTCCCCAGACTTGCATTAATGCAGGGAGACCCACTTCACCCTTCTGAAAAAAACTCTTAATGGTTTCCACTACAAATACCATTAATTTACAACCATTATAAACCATCAGCTAACCATCAAAACCATTAAAAACTGGTTTCCTGTAGAGTGTTTTGGGACACATTCCAGTAGGATTTGTTGGTTTTAATAAGTCACCAACAGAAAGTGACCAATTACAAGTAGAGACCAACAGGAACTATATTACGGTTTCCATTAAAACCAGCTGAATTCCCATTATAACCAGTAAAACCATTACAAATTCTGTGATGGCTTCTATTGTTTTTTTCTTCAGCAGGGCATATCTAGAGTCCAGAATATCAGAGGATGTGTTGAGTGTTTGACCTGTAAGCAGACCGCCTTCACTTGCGTGATGCTGTGATGTAATACTCAACTCTTTCAACATGTGTCTGTGATGAAACTCAGTGCAGAAGTGCTTCAGGGGCTTCCTCTTGTTCTTGTTCCCGTTTCCCCTCTCTCCCTCTCTCCCTGCATCACACTGTGTGTCACAAGACACAAAACACATCGAAGAAGAAATATCCCTCCATCTTCTTCATTTCAGTTTTCTTTTGACCTCTGCCTTTTTTTTCTCTTTGTAAACAGCATAAAACGCTGCAAATGTTTTCTGTCAGATAGTTTTTTAATGGACATTAGAAGTTATCTTTGAGAAATGCACTGTTTCTTTAAAGCATATCAAGCAAGCAGGAGTTAAACTCAATATTCATAGTGAATACATTTCTGTGATCAAAGCTGAATTTTCAGCATCGTTACTCCAGTCTTCAGTGTCACATGATCCTTGAGAAATTATTATAATATGCTGATTGGAAGAAATAAATAATACTTTTATTTAGGATATGTTATATTGATCAAAAGTGACATTTAGAACCCGAATTCCGGAAATGTTGAGACGTTTTTTAAATTTGAATAAAATGAAAACTAAAAGAATTTCAAATCACATGAGCCAATATTTTATTCATAATAGAACATACATAACACATTTAAACTGAGAAATTTTAAGCTTTTATCCACTAAATGAGCTCATTTCAAATTTGATGCCTGCTACAGGCAACAAAAGGCTGAAAAAGCAAGACATTTTGAAGAGATTCAGCTGGGAGAACATCTAGCAACTAATTAAGTTAATTGGCATCAGGTCCGTAACATGATTAGCTATAAAAGGGATGTCTTAGAGAGGCAGAGTCTCTCAGAAGTAAAGATGGGCAGAGGCTCTCCAATCTGTGAAAGAGTGCGTAAAAAGATTGTGGAATACTTTAAAAACAACGTTCCTCAACATCAAATTGCAAAGGCTTTGCAAATCTCATCATCTACAGTGCATAACATCATCAAAAGATTCAAAGGAACTGTAGAAATCTCTGTGCATAAGGGACAAGGCCGAAGACCTTTGTTGGATGCCTGTGGTCTTCGGGCCCTCAGACGACACTGCATCACTCATCGGCATG
>JAFVLL020025514.1:5919-18769 GCA_021397915.2 Tor tambroides | reverse complement strand
CGGTAGCCATTGACTTCCATATAATGAAAAAAAATACAATGGAAGTCAATGGCTACCGTCAACTCTATGGCTACCAACGTTCTTCAAAATATCTTCGTTCGTGTTTAACAGCTGAAAGAAACTCATATAGGTTTGAAACGACATCAGGGTGAGTAAATGATGCCAATTTTCATATTTAGGTGAACTACCACTTTAAGACTCAGAATGCTATAAACCCAAACATTTCTACACAAGCTCTATTTCACACATCATTGTGGTCTGATATCTGCAAATGCTCGTCTGGTTAAAGGATACAGCCGTGAATAACAGGGTAGACGAATTTGTGCAGCTGGAAGAGAAAACACAATGTCAAGAAGAACCATTCATTGAATTTTTCTACATAAAATCAGGTCTAGAAACTTGGTATTTCTTGTAGATTTCTACACGTCGTCCTAAAAACAGGTTAGCCTTAAAATAGCAGCTAAAATAATCTTGTTTACCTCGGGCTGTGCCATGAATTCTCTGAGCAGGTGACCGTTCCACACGAATCTCTGATCCGCCTGCATAAAACCATCAAATCAAGTTATAATAATTTTATACCTCATGAAATTTCTAAGGGGTTAAAAAAAAAGGGGGGTAAAAAACAACTCGTTTTCTTTCTACAGTCTTTCTTTTAATGTTTGAATCAGTCAATACGATTATTTATACCATTGGATTTTTTATTCATGTTTATTTATTTATTTATTCATTCATTCAGTGATTCTGCAGGTTTTATGGATGTAAATTTAAGACGTTTTAAGAATTTTAAGGACAAAGTAAATAAATAGCTGTATATTGTAAATAGAGTTTGGAAATACAACTTTCAACAGATCTCCTTTAATTTTTAAATCATTAAAATAAATCAATAAAAAGCTAACAGCTTGAATAATACCTCAGGTCACAATCACTAAAATATGAAAATATTTTAATTTTTTTTAAATCAGCATTTTTGTCTTGTTTTCCAGTGCAAATGACTAAAGATACTTAAATCAAGATGCATTTACTTGAAGCAAAATGACAAAATAAAAAATTGATCAAAATGAAGTGAGTTTATGATTAGAACAAGAACAAATATCTGCCAATTGGCTCAGAAAAATACACTTTATTGAACTTTAAAACAAGCCCACTGACAGATATTTGCTCGTTTTAGTCATAAACTCACTTAATTATATTCAATTTCTCAGAAAACAAGACTTTATTTCTTCATTTTGCATCTCTACTAAATGTATCTTGATTTAAGGATGTTTAGATATTTAATAAAAGGAATAAAAGATAAAATATTGAGGATTCATACTCATTTTTTGCAGTGTATGCAACATTTAATGCCATGAATTGACAACTTTCTGCTCTGATTTAAGAGCTCTTTAGGCCTTAATTTGTGTTTTTGTAATTTGTGACATTTTTAAAACCTAGTTTTTTCTCATTGGTTTTGTTTATTTAAAAAAGGGTTCAACAAAAATTAAAAGATTAAACAAACTTAATCACATGAGCTCTTCAAGCAATAAGCATTATAGGATTATGATGTGTTTTATGACAGATATGGAGCACAAAACCAGTCATAAGTGTCAATTTTTCAAAATTGAGATTTATACATCATCTGAAAGCTGAATAAATGCTTTCCATTGATGTATGGTTTGTTAGGATAGGACAATATTTGGCTGAGATGCAACTATTTGAAAATCTGGAATCTGAGGGTGAAAAAAAATCTAAATATTGAGAAAATCATCTTTAAAGTTGTCCAAATGAAGTTCTTAGCAATGCATATTACTAATCAGAAATGAAGTTTTGATATATTTACAGTAAGAAATGTACAAAATATCTTCATGGAACATGATCTTAATATCCTAATGATTTTTGGCATAAAAGAAAAATCAATAATTTTGACCCATGCAATGTATTTTTGGCTATTGCTACAAATATACCCCAGCGACTTAAGACTGCTTTTGTGCTCCAGGGTCACACATGTCAAAGCGTCTCTGTCTCACTCGCTCCAGCAGCGTCATCTCCTGAAACTCGGGGCTGGTGTTAGACAGACGCTGTAATGTGTGCGTCAGGTCGTAGTTTGTGGCGAAGTAGAAGCCGTCTGTGTTCAGGACGCTGTTGATCATGGACAGGAACGCTTTGTTGTCCTGCATCTGAAAGATCCATACAGACATCATTCATCTCTATACGACAAAGTTAGGCTGCATTCAGATACATTTGAAGAACACAGACCAATTTACTTGAATTTGTAGAATAACACTTTTAATGTTACTTTCAATTATTCTGACTAAAAGCAATGATTTTTTTAATGCAGCATAAACAGTGTTGGGTGTAATGCATTACTAAGCAATCAATGACTGTAATTTAATGACTTTTCCCTTGAAAATGTAAAGTAAGGGATTACTCTTAATTTTTCTGTATTGTCACTTCTGATGTGATTGCGTTAAATACTCTATTCAGAACAATAAAACAGTGGATTTAACATCAAAATTGAACATCTAATGTTAAAATATATTGCTTTTCCCTGTAAATACTTCAGTCAGGTCAGTTCAAGTTTAATTTTTATGCAATTTTATATTATTTATTTGAAAGAATTAAAAGCAGAAACAATTAACTTGAAAGAATTAAACACAGTTTCATGTCTATCCTTATATTGTTCAACTGATATGAAATTTAGAAAGTAATTAGTATACTTGATATTAGTAATAATGCAATACTTTTTACAGAGAGTAATAATAACAGTAATCTAATAACACCGATGAAGGTGTAGTTAGTAGCAAGTAATTAATTACTTTTTTAGAGTAACTTACCCAACACTTGAAAACAATGTTATAATATTTCTCTAGGAATGTTTGGTTGATTTATTTGACAAACTAAAACTTTAAAAAAAAGGCAAATCTCACAAAATCTGTCAAAAACATGCTCACATGTCAGCCTAAAATCATTAAAATATTTTTAAAAATTATTTTGGTTAAAGAATAAGAAGCATGTTTAAGGAACTTGTTTACCATTTTAATTATATAATATTTTTATAATTTTTAAAAAATAATTATTGGGGTAAAATGTGACCTTTTTTGAACTTTTCTGCCAATAAAAATATATATATATATTTCCAGCAAAAAAAAAAAATCTCAGCTCAAAATACTTTTTGAGGCATTCAGTGGTTGAACGTTGTGGTTTGGTTGAGTTGATGCTCAAACATCCCATAAAACCAGAGTCTAAATTCCAGCATGAGATGCACATGACAGAAATACTCTGCTGAAGAACCGACCTGAGTATCAGTCAGATGCAGAACCGTCTTCTTGTAGGAAATGATGTCAAAATCAGTGGCTTTCCAGACAGGATGACCGAGCAGATCGCCCACCTTCTTCTTCTTTGTAATGACGATGAGATACATGCCTGAAGAAACAAGATGCATTAAACTGAGCAACAGCTTCATTCAGAGTTCAGAATGACGTTTAGAGAGATCAGACCTGCCACCAGCCGTATGGTTCCCATGATGCCACACATCGGACGCGTCACTGCTGACGGAGGGACGTCCTTCCTCACTGAACCACAACAGAAAATATTACAGTTAACAGCCGGCATTAGTGGTTATATAACATATTATACATTTTTTTTATTGTATTATAATATTAACAGTGTTATTATTTGAAATATATTATACTGGATATTTACTGTTTAAAATGCTAGAGTGATATTTATTGTTATTATATAATAGGAAAACATTATCACTTTATTATATTATACAACACTATAAATTATATAATAATTAATAATAATAATATTATTATTATTTATTATTAATAATAATTGTACGTAATATTTTCCAAATGTATTGTTAGATATTTAAATGCGAATTTAACTGTATAATTATTTGTTGTATGTATTATACTGGATCTTTAGACACTGATATTTATTATTATTTTATAGGAAAATAATCATTTTCTATATTACACTATAAAATAAAAAATAATTTATATTATTATTATTATTATTATTAATATTTAACATTAAGTTAAAAAATATTATAATGGCTATTTATTTTTTAAATGTTAAACACTGATATTTATTCTTATTATACTACAGGAAAATATCATAATATCATTTTTATTATATCACACTATACTATAAATTAAATAATTATAATAACAACATTAAATTTTAAAAAGGTTATTATATTTTACTAAATATTTTTTGGTTAATGTTAGATGATTAACTGTATATTATTATTTTAAATATATTATACTGGCTATTAAATGTATTATACTGGATCTTTAGACACTGATATTTATTATTTTATAGGAAAATATAATCATTTTACTATATTATATGACACTATAAAATAAATAATAATTTACATTATTATTATTATTATTAATATTATTAACAATATTTAACATTAAATTAAAAAATATTTAAATGTTAAACACTGATATTTATTCTTATACTACAGGAAAATATCATATCAATATCATTTTTATTATATCATAATATACTATAAATTAAATAATAATAAAATTAAATTTTAAAAAGGTTATTATATTTTACTAAATACTTTTTTTTTGGTTAATGTTAGATGATTAACTGTATATTATTATTTTAAATATATTACACTGGCTATTTATTGCTAAATGTTAAACACTGATATTTATTTGTATTATATTATTGGAAAATATAATACCATTTTTATTATATTACATTATAATATTGTAACATTTTATTATACTATAATTAATACTAATTTGAAATAATTATTGTTATAATAATAATACCCTATTAAAATTAAAAAATGTATTATACTGAACATCGAACATGTGCATTATTTTAAAAGTATAATACTGAATATTTATTATTTAAATCTAAGATATTAGTATTTACTTCTATTGTATTATAGGGAAATATAATTTTTATTATATTATAATATTAGAGTATAATACACTGTACTATATTAATACACTATACTATAATAATAACAACTTAAAATGATTACAGTTTTAAAACATCATTATATAATACTATATTTTTATTGCACTGAATATTTATTGGTAAAAATCATATTTTTAACTATGATCGACACCCCAGCAGAATGGACTACATTTTCCAAATATGATTTTCATTTGCATCCTAATTTGGGTTGAAAATTCAGTAGATATTTAACTAAGGAATGACTCAGAAACACATTTTATTCAAATGCTTCTGTGACCTCAAATGATCTCTAAACCCGATGCATTTATGCAACAAGAGCCGTCATAAAATGAAGTTAAGTCACTCTCAGCAGATAAAGGCTTCAGTGTGAGCAGATACTGATGACATCTGTCCTTTCATCAACTCTCTGTCCGTTCTATGTTCTCTGGCTGTCTTCAGCACCTGTGAGGGTCATTTCTGTGGACACGCGGTCGATAGCGAGGACGTCTCCAGCTCCATCATCACACGCCTCGATGTAGAACTTCTCAGGAGTCGTGTGTCTGTCATCGACAGGGAAAAGATTCAATGCCTCTGAAATCATTGATTACATCACTTCATTAAAACTCTAGAATAACCAGCACTGTTAGAAATGATGCCACATTCATGTAGCACTACACTATTATAATGTACTGCAAACTTGCATATTTATTACTCTATTTGTGTATTATACTGTAGGTAAGTTTTATTTTAACAAATGCATTTTTGTTGCTAGTTTTGTGGCACTTAATTTTTTTTTTGAAAATTCTATTTCAATCCTTAAAGTAGCAGAAAAAAAAAATTCTCACAGTTCTCAAAATTACTTTTATACAGTTTATATTGATTAAACTCCCTTATGTTTATTTAATTGTTTTTATGATTTGATTTGACATATTTTGGTATTATTATTTGCTATATATATATATATATATATATATATATTTATTGCCATAAACATATGATGTATTTCTAAAACTTCAGACGATATTATGAAATAATGTTTGAAATCACACTAATAAAAAATTAATAGATTTAACAGATTGAAGTATAAGTCAATAGAACAGAATATATATATATATATATATATATATATATATTCTATTGAATCCTTAAATTAAAAAATCTTAAGGTCTTTAACTTCTTATATACATATATATACATATATATATGGGTCAAAGACGTTAAGATGTCCGCATCAAAATAAACTTACAAAAGTGATTTTATGTCCATAGAAACACATTAAATGTAAGTAAAGTGTCTAATTTTAAGGTTTTAAATATGTTTTTGGAGAATAAAATGTCAAAATTTGGTTGAAATAATGTTACATTGTCATTCAGTGCAACACAATATTTACATAAAAATTCAAACATGCTCATTCTGACTTGTACGTATTAAAATATATAAAAGAATAAGGGAGCATATTAAATTTTATTGTGTTTTAAATGAGTAAAAAATTCTTACTGACAAATGGGCAAAACCTAGGATAGTGGCAAATTTTAAAAATGTAAAATTACAACTAATTAGTATCTGGGGTGAAAGTAATTAGTCTTTTAATATGTCGTAAATTGATTTTTGTTGTAAATATGCCTGACAAGACTGTTACACTGAATGATATTGTAGTGGGTGTCTTCTGTAAATCAGGGAAAAATGTATGATATTTATTTTGTGCTCAGAAAAACCAAAACAAAATTGCAATTAAATTAAACAGAAAACTTTTTACATTTTTTGGGGAAAAGCAACAACAATTTAAAGAAGTATTACACTTACTGTTTTTATGCTTAAACCCTTTTTCGTCTTTGACCCACATATATATATATATATATATATATATATATATATATAATAGTTTTATTTCATTATAATCATTAAATTAACTTTCATAGTATGGGCTTTTTTTTTTTCATAGTATTTAAATCAAACTCTTCAAAATGGAGCCAAGCTTCAATTCATAATGAATCATTTCAAAATTAGATTATTATATATTTAATTATATATTTTTAATACAGAAATTATCCCTATATAGTGACATTTTGTGTGTAAATTACTTGTTTATTTTTTTATAATGTGCTTTTACATTTTTCTGTATTTATTATTAGCTATAATGATAGCTAATATGATATATATTGCTTCATATATATTAATTTTGGCATCTGCACCAAGAGGACAACAACAAGAGGAAGACGAATTGCACAAAGGTTTAAGTAACCTGCAGCTGACCATCAATAAACAACAGTTAGACATGTTTTATTTGAGTTGAATTGAATTTAGAAACGAACTAACTCTAATCCGAACAGAATCAGCACAATCTGAGACTCTAAGCACAACAAACTGCTCACTTTAATACCATTTTGGGGAATAATAAAGGCCAAACATGCTGTCTAGGTAGGCAGCTGACTAGGTTTTGAGACACAGCCACAAACAACATTCAAGTCTCTGCTGCTCCTCACATCATTTATGGACTTTAACCGATCAAAGACGACCACTGAGCTCTCTTCGCTTCAGCTAATCGATAATTAGCACCAGAGGAGGGAATTAATACTCACAGATTGAAGGTGTTGTAGGTACTCGCCATTTTTCCATCAATTCGCTCCTGACCTTCGTGACGTGTCAATCCAGCAGCGGGAATCTGGCGACAACAGGAAATGACCTCTGGAGGACAGATAAAAGTCCCATGTTGTAATAAAAGTCCCGTGGGATATTCGTTTCTCTTTTTTAACATTTAGAACCTCTAGAATTTAAAAATAAAATAACGATATAGATCATTTTGCATGTCAGTATGTCTGGCTGCCATTAGAGGATGTGATTAAAGTTAGCAAAAATAGTTAAAATATTTTTTGTTTCGAAATACATATTGTAAATATATTTTTAATTTATTTAAAATCTAAAACTATATTTTACATTTATTTTTTAACAGTATTTTAGTTTTGTCTTAACTCCCATCCCAGCACAACAAACACAAATGCTGAAGATTAAAAATATAAATTAAGAATTAAATAAAATAATTAATAATGATGGTAAACAAAAATAAATGTATTAGCATGATAAAAAACATTAAAATGTAAATTAGGAATAGAAAGAGGGAGAATAAATTAAAAAATAAATAAATTAAAAAAATAATAAAAGAATTAATAATGATGACATATATATATATATATATATATATATATATACACACACACACACACACACACAAGTATGCATGCAATAACATTCAAATGAAAAAAAGGAAAGAGAAAATAAATATAAGAATAAGAAATCATGTAATTATTCATTATGTAATTATTATATTGTTAAATTATTAATTTAATAATATTTATTATTTATTATATTGTATTAATACTTATTATAATTATAATTTAATTAATCAATAACTAAATTTATAATTTAATTTAATTATTAAAATGTATAATTTAATAAAATTATTCAAATGCAATTAATTCATAATTTATAATTTAATTTAATTATTAAAATAAATACATTTATTAAAATAAATGTATTTATTTTAATAATTAAATGCATTTTTAAAATAAATACATTTAATTATTAAAATAAATACATTTTACTATATATATATATATATATATATAGTATTAGTAATATAATAATTTTAATTTTCTACTGTAATAATAATGATGATGGCACATAAACATCATAACGTAAAGAAAAGTAAAGTGTATTTCATTCTGTTGAAAACTTTTATTGCAAAAATCCCAGAAAAATAATGTACAGCTCGGTGTAAAACTGCATCTCTTGTTTTTATCAGTCAGATAATAATAAACAGGCAGTCTCAAGTTTTGGGGTGAAGTCTCTGTACTTCATGCTGGTGCAGGGTTGACGCCGCAGGACTTCATCGCCTTTATCAATGTCTTTAGGTTCATCATAAATTGTCGAGATGTGAAAGTCTTTTTGGGGTTTTTAAGTGGAAGAAACGAGCTGAGCTTCTCTCGATGGTGCCTGCAAACAAATATGAAATCAAATGCATGAGTCAAAACTACAAAAACGTCAACTACAAATCATTTAATAAGTGCCATGTAAAATATATAAGGATATATTATTAATGTAGCTTAGAAGTAGTAATTCACAGAGTCTGTACACCTTTAGACTAATAATTTTCCATGATTTTTCTGACAGTTTTCCAATATAATTTTTTTAAAATTACAGCATAGAGATGAATTTAAAAAGAGCAATTTCTTGGGTATGAAATATTTTAGAGCTGAGCATGACGGAAAAATGTATATTCGCTATAGAGATCTTCATTAGGCATTTATTAGTCTCCATTATTTTTATATTATAAAATGTAATTTATTTCTGTGATCTGCAGCTGTATTTTCAGCATCATTATTGCAGTCTTCAGTGTCACATGATCTTCAGAAATCATTCTAATATGCTGATTTGCTGCTCAAGAAACATTTCTGATTATTATCAATGTTGAAAATAATTGAATTAATTTTTTTTTTCAAGGTTCTTTGATTTTTTAGGGGAAAAGAAATTATAGAAATTAATACTTTTATTTAGGAAGGATGCTTTAAATTGATCAAAAATGATGATAAAGACATTTATAATGTTACAAAAGATTTCTATTCCAGATACATTCTGTTCTTCTGAGCTTTCTATTCATTAAAGAAACCTGAAAAAATATATATACTCCGCTGTTTTCAACATAATAATAAAAATAAATGTTTGCTGAGCAGCAAATCAGCATATTAGAATGATTTCTGAAGGATCATGTGACACTGAAGACTGGAGTAATGATGCTGAAAATACAGCTGCAGATCACAGAAATAAATTATATTTTAACAGATATTCACATAGAAAACAGCTATTTTAAATTCTAATAATATTTCACAAATTTTACTGTATTTTTTATAACTTTATATTTGTGTGTGCGTATATATATATATATAGCAAAAGTGTTTGTGTTTATGAGTTTCTGTATAATTACAATAACTATATAATTTCCGGCTATTATTGCAAATGTATATTAATATATTAATTGTTTATTTATATATGTATTATTTATTTATACTATATGTGACCCTGGACCACAAAACCTGTCATAAGGGTCAATTTTATAAATAAATAAGCTTTGCATTGATGTATGGTTTGTTAGGATCAGACAATATTTGGCTGAGATACAACTATTTGAAAACCTGGAATCTGAGGGTGCAAAAACATCAAAAAAATTTAATAGTTCATGCATCAGATGGTTCATGTTCAATCTTAAACACCTCCACAAATAATTTAGAAAAACATTTGCTTGTCTAACAACCTTAAATGGTCATAAAGTCTCACATATACAACATTTCAAACACAGCGTCTCCACTGATTTTTTTTTAAATGTGTATATAATGCACATAATTATAATTAATAGATGCATAAAATTATACATTTTAATTTCTGATAAAATGAGTGATAAATTTATTAAGAAATTAAAAATGTATACAGAAATTATAAATCTTAATGAATGAAAAATATAAAAAGTATGAATGTAAATACAAAATAATAAATCATAACTTATGAAATCGTAATTTATGAAAAATTATATTTAGAATTTGTTCATTTTATCATAAAACTAAAATGTAAATATGAAATGATATTTTTAAATTAAAAATGTACTTCTTATTTTTAATTATAAAAATATGCATGTAAATATCTCACAAAATTACATTTATAATTTGTTAAATATCATAAAATGATAAATGAAAATATAAAATAAACTTTAATTTATAATCTTAATGTACCAAAAATGTAATTCCTTATAATTATAAAATATTCAAATGTAAACAAAATGATGAAATGTATTATTTTTTTTATTTTAATAAATTACTAAACATATAATTGTAAACATTCAATGATAAATGAACAAATGCCATTATTTTAATTATTTTTCAACATAAGAGTAAATAATGAATCCTAATTTTTTAAAAAGTATCATTATTATGTCAATTATAAAAAATATATAAAGTGAACAATGCAGTTACATTCTTTGACATTTCAACTTAAACATGAATTGATAAATCTTAAATCTATAATCGACTACCGTGGTACTTTTATTTTGGCAGCGAACTCACCAGCCCGTTCCGATACCTTGACTCTCCGAATCAAACACTTTCTCCTCAGCCAGTTTCCTTTAGAGTCGATCCACTGGTTCTCCAAATACATCTATGGAAACACGCGAAGCCTTTACTCTCGATAATCTGACTGAAATAGTTCCTCAGATCCGCGGATCGGAACCGACCGGGAATATTGTTTACAACGAAAGACGCCGCCATATTTGAGACTGTGAAGCGGAATCCACATCCGGCTCCGATACACACAACGCGGAAGTCGTTTCAAAATAAAAGTGCGAAATAAATGGATATAGAAAAAATTTGACTCAGAAACTGCTAGTAAATTCCACAAATCATTAGGGCAATTAATACATTGAATATAGCGTAAAATAACTGGAATTGTATTTTCTCGCAAAGCCAACTCCAATAATCTGTTTTATTTACAACTTCTAATTTGTTTAACAGTCTATGCTGATATTTAAGAGTTTATGTTTACATTTGAAACATTTTATTTGTGAGTTTTCAAATATTTGTATCATGGTGTTTTATACTGTACCATATTTAAATACCATAGTATTAGTATGGTATTTTGTAAATGTAAATTTAAATGTACGTCTATGCATTTGTTATTTCTAACAAGAAAAAAAAGCATTTGATTTGAATTCTCTTTGCCAGGTATTGTGTGAAATTAAAAACAATATCAGGATTTATTTACATTGGATCTAAATTCAGAGAAGACTGATTAGTCTAATAGTTAATCTAATTACTCTCTAAATGTTTCTTGAGCAGCAAATCAGCATATTAGAATGATTTCTGAAGGATCATGTGACTCTGAAGACTGGAGTAATGATGCTGAAAATACAGCTTTGACCACAGAAATAAATTACAGTTTAACACATATTCACATAGAAAACAGCTATTTTAAATAACAATAATATTTCACAATTTTACTATTAAAAAAAACATCAATATGCTCCACAAATGCAATAATAATAATAACCCTTTTCACAGAGAACTGCAAAAACATTAAGGAAAAAAGGTCAGAAACGGGTATGTTATGAAAAAAACATTCTACCCTTTTATTAAAATATATTTCCAAAATCATTTCTGTGTTGTCATGAAAAAAACATGTCATTAAAAAAAAAAAAAAAAAACAGAATATTCCCTTATGTGTGTGTAATATCTATCACTGTACAGAGAGGAGATGCATAGGAAAGAGTATCAGAACTATTGCTTTGATCATATAGTGATTCACAGAGTGATATTTGGTGTTTTATTTCAATGACAGGCCTCCTTTTTTATTGATCCCTAAAACATAATTCAGCCAAAAAAGATTCTGTCGTCATTTACTCATCCTCAAACCATTAGGGGGTGAATAAATAATAACAAAGTTCATTTCTGGGTGAACTATTGGTCTACAGCATTTCTTGACTTTCTGATGGATATTTTAAAGTGTCCTCAGTCTGGTCCACTAGAAAGCAAACATCTTTATATTTTACTGTTGTGAATCCAGAGAGACGGCGAGTCTGAAGCCCAGAGGAACATGATCTGTCAGTCCAGCCAACTGAGTTACATAAGTGAACTCCTCCAGCTCCTGAAACACAGCAATAATTCAGCACTGAGTATTGCATCTAAAACCTTCAAGTACTTCATTAAGGGTACATCTTTTACGGCACAACAAATATGGCCAAAATATATTAAATATACACTATACTGCCAAAAGTATTGGGTCGCCCCCTTCTAATGAACAGGTTTGACTACTTTAGTAATTTCTGTGAGTACAAATCTTAATGTTTAAGCATATAATGATATTCTAGGAAATTGTGTGCTTCTAATATTATAGCAACAGTTTGGAC
>JAFVLL020025512.1:0-33821 GCA_021397915.2 Tor tambroides | reverse complement strand
TTACAGGGCAAAATACCTCTCTACAATTTAGACAGCCTCCATCTGTCTCGACTTGTATGGCTGTAGAAAGGCTAAATGAGATTTCATATTTCAGGAGGTTATCAACAACATGATATAGTTACTAATGACTAATGTTACACATCAACATAGTCTGTCTCCAAAACCTTAAGGCAGCATCCTAACTGAAATGTCTCATTAATGACTGATTCAAGCATTGCTCTGCGTAGCCTGATTTGTGTGAGGAGCGCTATTTGCATGATGTATGGCGCTGCTGTCTACGGTCTAATAGGCAGAAAAACACATAGTACAGTTACAGATTGGGTAACCTGGTCAATTTAGAATTAGATTATTCTGTTTTGATTACTTCATTTTCCATTGTTTGTTTCTATGTATCCATCCATCCATTCATCTATCATCTGTTTGTATGTCTGTCTGTCGTTCTGTCTATTGTATTGTTCTTTTGTTGCACAAGGTTCTTATATTGCATTGTTTATAGCAAAAAAAATTGTTGTAATTCCGTTTTTTAAATATGAGGTTGTTTAGGTAGCATTTGTGCAGGTATAGAGGAAGAGAAAGTCAATAAGACAATATTTTTTGCCATGTCATGACATGAAGGGTTTTTGTGCATGAGAACTTTAATTAATAGTACTAACAGAACTTGCTAATTAATAGTTACATTACTATAAATTCCCTTGTCATTTGAGGTGTAACATTAAAAAACTGTTACTATGTGGTAGTGTTTATGTCAAAATTTGTTTTGTAAATCTTTCCTTTTATACTTCTGGAGATCTAGTTGTAGGAACTTAAATTCAGAGTTTCTTGTAGATGTTTTTAAGAAACTATATGTATAGAACAGCTTAGTACACAGAGTTTTATTGATGGAGACCACCTTTACTATTCCTATACCTCAGCATAACCTTTTGAAGCTGACATTCTCTTCTGTATTTGACAAGCTGTTTCACAATATAGAAGAAATTTAACCTGAAAACAGACAGTGGTTCTAAGTCCATACGCCTTAACAATGAGAAAACATTTGCTGTGTTTTCATTCAAGCTCCGCATGAAAACGCCATTAAACAATATCCAAGACCCTGCAGAGCAACTCACAGTCAAATGTACAATGTGGTAATATTCGAAACTGAGGTAGACAAGACCTTCCCCACATTGTTTTAAGTGTGAAACTCAACCAAACAGGACAAAAAAGAGGATCTGTGCAGTTTCAGCCTCAAGTATACATATAACAGTCTGAAGGAGTTGTGTAAGATCTGAAGAGCTGTTCACAGCTTCATTACCAATCAAAAGATTTTATTTTTTTTTAAATGTACACTTTTTTCAGCAAGGAGGCATTACATTGATCAAAAGTGCTAGTAAAGACATTTATATTATTACAAAAGATTTCTATTTCAAATACAAGCTGTTCTTTTGAACTTTCTATTCATCAAAGAATCCTGAAAAAAGTGTCACAGTTTCCACAAAAATATTAAGCAGCACAACTGTTATCCACATTAATAAGAAATGTTTTTATTAGAATAATTTCTGAAGAATGATGCGACACTGAAGACTAAAACGAGCATTACTAATCAGCTTTGCCAGAAATACAGTTTAAAATATATTAAAATAGAAAACAATTATAATACTTTTTTAACAATATTCCAGGTTTTACTGTAGTTTGGATCAAATCAGTGCAGCCTTGGTGAGCATAAGAGACATATCCCAAACTTTTGAACAGTGGTGTATGTGGATGTAAAAAAAGGCACTTGTTTTTGAATAAAAAAATCACCTGCTAACCGTTAGCCAAATTGCATCTGTACATGCACACAAACACAAATCTTTCTCAAAGGCAAAATTGCAGCACTTTTCATAGTGTTGGTTGAAATGAAGTGAAAATGAAAAGCCAGGTGAGAGGGAAAAAATATAGCACTTTTCCAGGAGAAAATCAGAGCTACAAAAGAACTTTGATATTCTGGATCGATAACTTGAAACAAGCTGGCATCTCAGCACCACTTTCGGCTGAGGCATAATGGGCAATTTAAGGATTTGTTATTTTTTTTGTCTTCTTCCTGTTTTTCTTTCCTTAAGTAAAAAGTATTTTTCCCTGTATAAAATGTCCATTATGTAGCTGTTTTGCTTGCTAAAGTTTTGAGTATGCTAATTTAAAGAAGATTCTTTTTTGATTTCCTGTAAATGGACAAAGACAGCTGCAGACGTAGCATAAAAGAGACGTCGTTAACAGCATATGCACTTATCTACAATAACTGACAGGCACTCCATTTTCCACATCATCCATATGCTCAAGCACACTGCCTATAACTAATGCAGCATCTGTTATTTACAAGCACGTATTTTGTGTTGTTAGCCAGTGAGTCAAATACGAGAAAGCTAGAAGCTGGATTAATTTGTCTGTCGTTCTGTGAAGCAGACTCCGTCACCATGCTGATACAGACGGTAATGTTTCTTTGGGGCTTTCATCCTTACGATTAGTGTCTTGGCAATCTGCAAAGTAACAATCTTCCCGGGGTTCTGTAGAACAAGGACATTTGAAAACGTCTATGATGTGAATGAGCTTGAGCACACAGGAACGGTTTCTGAATGCTCACATTATCATGGCAATATAAAAGATGTGCGTATGCATCTTTAGATCTTTCAAGAAGCCCACAGAGCAAAAAGCTACGTATGACAGTATTATGATGATGAGTCATCAAAAGATTTAAAAGATGTACTTTAAAGGAAGTAGAAGGTGACATCAAACAGTTTCCTAATTATCATTTTATTGTGCTTAGTATTAATATTTGTCATCAAGACTCTCGTTGGCCTTGATGTTTTCACTTTGCGATAAGAATTAGTATTATAGTCTTACTAAGTGGTATTACTGAAGTAAAAACTAAAGAATGTTTTGCAAATGTCAAAAATCAAAACTAATTTTGCTCTACATTCTTTTCCAGTAAATAGTCTAAAAACTGACATTTTCACAGGATATAGAACTTGCTCACTTGAGGAAGTCAGTTAACTTTGAATGTTGGCTTGAAAAAGCAGATGAATGGATTGATGGATGTCAATGAGCATCTGTATGATCTGTCCTGCTAAAGCCAAACAATGCACAATACTCCTCTGTCTATAATTTCTGTTGACGTGATACCCTCAGTGAACCAGCATCCATGCCATTGAGTGACCAGTCTCGCAGCTCTAACCTTATCACTCTGATAACCTGTAGTGTATCAGATCCAACCCCAGGCCAGTATCTGTCCACAGCCATGGCCTAATATTACACGGCCCAATCTGTTATCCCGCAGCCGCTGACCGGGAGGCCTGATTTGGAACGTAATGAAAAAGTGATAAGAGTTCTTTATTGTATCTCCACTGGCTGTTACCACTCAGAAGAGCCCTGGCATAATTAATGACAAGAGGAGAGATGAAACAGAGGGGACGAGAAAGGGAAAAAGAGAGAGTTTATCAGAAAGATGAGTACAGTTTTGCTAATCTTCCACAAATTGACAGTTAGCCACAATTGGCCTATCACAGAGAAATGGACATAATCAGGAGACAGACAGCTTAATGTGTCATGTCATTATTCTTTAGTTTTCTCCAATTTTCATCTTGTGTATATGCTTGACTCAGTCAGTGATAGATCTTAGATTAAAGGAATATTCTGGGTTTGGTACAAATTAAGCTCACTTGACAGCATTTGAGGCATAATGTTGATTACCACAAAAATAATTTAGACTCGTCCCGCTTTTTCCTTAAAAAAGCAAAAATGTGAAGCACTTACAGTGGAAGTAAATGGGCAAATTAGAGATTTAAAAACAGAAATGTGAAGTATATAATTTTATAAAAGCACTTTAATTTTGCTATTATTTGAAGCAGTTTAAATGATTATTTTTACAGACATTTTAGAGTTTATGGCTTTCTACTGTCATGATGAAGTTGTCAAATTGAATAACTTTTTTTCAGATTGAAGTAATTTTTTTCCCACACTAAAATTATATTAACCTGCACATTGTTTGCATCTTCTTGGTATACTATTGAAACAGTGATTATTTTAACGTTTAGAAATTGTAAATGCCTCACTGTACCCAAATATTTGTTCCTTTTTTAAGGAGAAGGAACGACAAGTTTTTTGTGGTAATCAACAGTATCCCATAAATGGTATAGATTGAGTTTAACTAGCCCTAAACTCAGAATATTTCTATGAAAGAAAGGGCTAATACTGTCTTTTTTGTGTTAGTGTGTTGCTTTTAAGTGTCAGGTGGAATATCCTGTGGCACAATGAGAGCAAAACTTAGAGACAGCTGTCTGGAGAAAGCACTGTGCAAGCAGGTTTTTTCTCAAATCTTTTGGGAACCGTTTGAATATGACAGTTAGCCACAGGGCACGGCAAAACCTTTCCCTAACCTACAGAGAAGTAAACGCACACTAGTCATACCATGTTGTTTCCTCTCGTGATATTTTTGCATAAATATGTCCACAGGCTGCCGGCTCTTTCAGAAGCCCATGTTGATTCATACAACCGGTTATCAGGACCCCTATCTTCCTCCTGTCCAGGCATGGGTATTTATACGAAGCCAGGTGAGCGTGTGACCAAGGGCTCTTTGAACCCCTGTCAACATGGCTCATACAGTCTTATCATCACTGAAGGGACTTAATGTCTGAATTATGACTTATTGAGGGTGAAAATGCCTTCCCTGGGAAAAATTTCCACAAGGCTTTGCAAGATACTCACACAATCACACGCACCTTTGGGAAGCCTTTGGATATGTGTGATAACCGTTATCATATGCGACAAGCTGCTTCAAATGTGCTAGGAATACAAGTGAATCTGTACAAACCGGGAGTATCAAAACAAACTTATAGCAACGGTAGTCGCTTAAAAACATTTTTTTCTATTTTTTCTATGTGACAATAGTTATTTTTCGATGCACTACAATTCAGTGAAAAGAGGCAATAAACTGGCATTTTTCTCTCTCAGATGTTCCACTAATAAGTCTGATTCATTCTAGTTAATCAGATGATTCATGTAAACTAATTTATTTGTTCAAGTTTTCACTTTAATTAAAATTAATATTAAAAAATAATATACACTATTGTTCAAAGGTTTGGGGTCAGTATGTATTTATGGCGTTATTCATGCATTAAATTGTTTAAAAGTGACAGTAAATACATTTATAATGTTACAAAAAATATCTATTTCAAATAAGTGTTCTTTTAAACTTTCTATTTATGAAAAAATCTTTAAAAAATGTATCACAGTTTTCACAAAGATATTAAGCAGCACAACTGTTTTCACCAATTCAACTTGTCCTTAACATGAATAAATTAGATTTTGAAGTATATTAAAATATAAGACAGTCATTTTAAACTGAGATAATATTTCACAAAATTACTTTTTACTCAAATTTTGATTCAGTAAATGCAGCCGTGACAAACATAAAAAAAAAAAATTTTAAAAAAACAAACTTACAGACTCCAAATTTTTTAACAGTAATTTATACACTTAATTAATTAGCTGCATTTTATTAGTTGTTTGTAGTGTAGTTAACTAATTTTTCAAAAGAGCAACTGTATAATAGTTTTATCTTCTACAGTTTCGAGCTTGAAAAGCTAGTGCTGTTTCAAAGTAAAGACTTGCTGTACAGTAATTATATGTCTAGATTAGCCCCACCCCTTTTCCCTGTCATTCCCAACCATAATCATCATCCACTACCATCCAGCTCTTACCGTGTAGCAATCCATTCCCTGGCTAATGCACTGACTGGTTAAAAGATTCTGACTGTGACAGGATTTTCAGCAGATGGCAGTTACACTGCATTTGTGCAGCAGTGCATGGAGGAGCTGCAGGGTCTTGGATAATGGCTGATGGCTAGTGCCAAACACCGCTAGTCTGGCACAGACAAGGTGCCGGTGTGATCTCAATCATAGCACAGGACAGCTGGCTCTGACTAGACAAGCACAGATGCCTGTAAGCACTGATCTGATGTCACATCAGACTGAAGCTCTTACGGCTGGCCTCTGCATCGATGCGGAGCTAATTTCGGGCATTAACTCGACTGCAATACACCTCCATCATAGAAAGGATAGGCTTTAGGTAATATATCTCTAAATAAGGTTTATGTTGCGTCCATCAACTCCTGCATAGCATGCCATATAAAACCCACTTGCTAAGTTAAAAGGTGATGTGTTAAAGGTTAAAGTACTTCTTGATACGCAGAGACAACTATATGCCATCTGTATGTTGATTTCCCTGCCAAGTGTAAACACTGTGGCTCTGTAGAAAACATTCCTTTGTTTGTTTGATAATCCCGACCAGCCTGACATAGCAACACCGCCTCAGCCAATGGGGTGAGTTTGGAGCGGGGCTGTCTGTTTGTCTAACCAATGGCAGAGGGAGGGAGTCATGGTCGTCATTGCATTGAAAAAATGTAACGGGAGTACAGACAGATCTTTTAGATTATAATTGCTCAGAGAAATATATTTAATTATTTGGATGTTGTACATCCAACTTTACACAGAGATATACAGTATATTTAATAGCTGTATACTAAATAGCAAATAATTGCAAAATGTGCTATATTATAACTATATTATCACACAGCTCTATATATAAAGTTGGATATTTAAATATAGCCAGCTTTATATGCATGCATAGAGTATACCCACTTGGTTCTAGCCAAAACTGATTACTGATGATTGAAAAATGTAATTAAAATTGCCTCTGTTTTTTTTTTTTTTTTACATTAAACACATGCACGCATGAATCGTTCACAATAAGATGTGAACTTATGAGAAAATATAACATTTTTTATTTAATGCTGACTATAAGAGTAGTACAGTACACTAGTAAGTAGAGCTGGGTAGTAACTTGATTACATGTAATCTGAATTATGTAATCAGATTCCAAAAATTAAGCTTCAACTACTTTTGTCACTTTTGCACAAATTCACATTATTTCTTATTTACACGTAATGCAGACATTCCCAAAATGTTTTGTCATCTGAACATCTTTCACCTAAATAAATTTACTTGAAGTACCCTGAGGTTTTAAAATAAATATTCAAATATTAGATTTTTTTAATAAGTGTTTTATGTTGATTGATGTAACTTTAAAATTATTTATTTTAATTTAACATTTTTATGATTTAATTATTAGCTCACAAACCCAAGTTTGGGAAATCTTGATCTAACGTAATGTTTAATGCACTTCATGTTGTTAATTACAGTGAATGGAATATATTTTCTTAGTCTTAGTCAATATGGAACATGATTATTCTATTTAAATCAATGTGATAAATGACTTATGTCAAAAGTAATCAAAAAAGTAGTCTGATTACATTACCTAAAATGTGTAATGTAATGGATTACATTACTAACTACAATTTTTTTCATGTAATTTGGAATCAGCAACAGAATACAATTTCTATATAGTCTACCCAGCTCTGCTAGTAAGCGATTATGAATTCAGCTATTTTACCTTCAAATTACATACTTGTGGATTGAAGAAACATGTTCATATAACTACCATAAGTTTTAGTTCATACACTGCTTTTTATCATTGAGTTCAAGTTAAGGACAAAGAAAAACAGAAATTGTTAGATTCCATCATGTGCAACTATCCGAATTGCGAGCCTGCAGTCTAAAAAACAGTAAAGGCATTTTGCCATAGACGTATAAGCAATTATCATAATAATTGTCATTACCGCGATAGCAATGTCCTCTTTAATGGCATATTAGCTGGATAAATAGGCAGAGTTCAATTCAAAATGATTTATATCTCAATTTAACTAAACGTACCCTCATCGAATGTTTAAGTGCAAAATCTGAGTTTGGTCAGTGACCATAGAAGCTTTTGAAATGAGCAAATCTCATCCCCACTAAACATGCTGACTCACTCTCTCAGGCAGTGATAAAGAGCTCATTTTCTCATCACCACACCTGCACTCGGTATCTGTCAGAGCCAACCAGGCCTCATTTAATCAGATTCTCAGTTAGAAAGGAAGAAACTCAGGGTTAGGGCTGTCCAATGCCCCTCATCAGCTGAAACAGAGGATGAGAGAACTCTAGCTGTCGATGACAAAAAGCTAAATACTCTATCCTCACAGGAGGCGCACTGGTGTCTGCTGTCTTTAATGAAACGTGTGTACTGCTTTCAATCCCACCTGAGAAGAGTTAGGGGCTGAAAAAATACTCTTTTTGTGCTGGCTGGGTTCCAGTAGGGCAGTAGATATCCCACCTTTGTGGTTGATATATGAAAGTGAAGTAAAAAAAATAGGTCAAGCTTGGTAACATTAGACATTTGTGTGGAGAGTTTCCTCTCAGAGACAATAACAGCAAACAGTTGAAGGTGTTTTTTGTGTTTTATTTATACAGTGCAGGGTACCATACATATAGTTTGATATCCAGACTTTGAATTTCATGTTTTAGTTACCCGCTCTGTGAAAGAATCATGGGAGATGGCTTGTGTTACTCTGCAGTCTAGTGTTCAAATAGATGAACTACACCTGTTTTAGACCATAATGTCAATGCAAGTATCCTAAGAGTTTGCATGTTGAAACACTACTCTCATTTTCTTTAGAAAATGTACAAATTTTGTTAATGTACTAGATAAAAATTGTATTATTTACATTATTTGTAAATAATTATTTATAATATTATCTCTAATAATTATTCCATTAAATTGATAAAAGATTAACAGACTATAATGGCATTTACAACATGCATTGACAGACATTTTAGACTGAATGGGTGATTGAAAGTCATTCAGTCATTATTACTCAACTTAATGACAAAGATTAAAATTCCATTTAAAGTTCATGTTAATTTCTGGCATTAATGGTGTTGTTTTCACTTATGTTCTCAGATCTAAAAGTAACAAATCAGTTAGACTGGTGCCAGTAAGGTCTCTTTGCACCAAACTGCAAGTGAATCTTGGCCGCCAGCTGTGTTTATAACCCCTCTGTGAGCCATAATAACTGAAACATTCACCACCAGCCAGCTGCTTTTAACACGAATAGAGGTACTGTACTCTCAAAATTACCATTAAAGCTGAGCAGTTCTGTTAAAAGACTCGTTTAAAACATTAATAGCCATTGTATGCACTGTATAATTTGTATAATACAGTTTTGAATGGCGTTTTGAGCAATGAAGCCTCAATTTACTTCTTCCTGAAAAAGGAATAATAGCTTATAATCAGTCTTGCGTAAGATATTACATTCACTCATTCACCTCATGAAAAGTCATGAAGAACAAATAAACTGCAACCAGTTTCTCCACTCCATCTTATTTCTCCAGTCTGACAGCAGGCCTCTGACTCACACAGGATCTACGTAATGAATGATCTATGGAGAGCTACCCGCTGAGACTGATGGAAGAGGGGGAGTGTGAACAAATTCTAAACTGAACTGAAGTCTATAATTGAGCAAACTTTACCAAGGGCGAGCAATTTTGAGAGTAACGGAACAATGATATTAGCCTTGTGCCCTTTCCAATTTCAAATTCAATTTTGTAACATTTCACCATTTTAGATGTATAAATAAGAAGGGAAAGGATACAGAGGAAACATAGAATCAGAAAATGTTATGCAATGGACTTAAAAGAATAGTTAAAAAATGGAAATTCGCTTAAAATGTACTCACCCTCAGGCCATCCAAGATGAGCAAGTGGAGTTTGTTTTTCATTGAAAAAGATTTGGAGAAATTTAGTATTAAATCACTTGCTAACCAAAGGATCCTATGCAGTGAATGGGTGCCATCAGAATGAGAGTCCAAACAGCTGATAAAAACATCACAATAATTCAGAACATGACATTAATTAATGTCTTGTAAATTGAAAAGCTGCGTGTTTGTGAGAAACAAATCATTAAGGGGTTTTAACTTTAAACTGTCACTTCTGGCCAAAATACTAGTCCATAATCTATAATAACATTTCCTTCAGCGCTATTTTGGCTTGATCTGTGCATATTTCTCTCTTGATTCAGAAGAGATGAGTTTTTCATTGGAGAAAGCAATATTATGGATAGAGGACAAACATTTTAGTGTGTTTGGAGTTTAAAATGTTTTTATGACGAATTTGTTTCTTACAAACACACATCTTTAATTAAATAATGAACTGGAGTCATGTGGATTACTTGTGGGTTATTGTGATGTTTTTATCAGCTGTTTGAACTCTCATTCTGACGGCACCCATTCACTGCAGAGCATCCATTGGTGAGCAAGTGATGGAATGCTAAATTTCTCCAAATCTGTTCCCATATAGAAACAAACTCATTTACTTGCTACACAACACAGCAAACAAATTCATTTTTAAAGAAACAGCAACAGATTGAGTTACAGTTCTTAGTCTTCCATTTTATTGTAAAAAAATATAAAAAGTCACCAAAAGCAAAGCTTAAATGCATACAACAGCAATGCAGCAATATGTTTTTAGAGTACAAAAATAGTGCACAAAATCAGCAACAAGCTGGACAGGCATCTAAAATACAGTATTTCCATGTCATGTTTTGGTTCACAGCAATAAATGAGGCTGCAGGATCGCTTACAATAGTGTTTGTCAAGCAAAACGAATCAGTATCCACATTTATGGAACATAATGACACTGTTTAACTAAATACACTTTTTTTAAATATCAAACATGGCTGATATCTTTCATTGTTGACTCGCTGTGAAAGCGCTGTAACAGCACAGAACAGAAATACACTGATGTGTCAAAAAGGCACATATGTTTTAACTGATATCACAATATGTAAAATAATGTTTAGACATTATAACAAGAAAGAGAAATGTCTAGGCTGCGCTAAATAGGAGTGGTCTGTGCTTTTTAGTTTAGATGGCACTGGCACTGTGTGTACTCAGAATCCTCAGAGATAATCAAGAGTGCTGACAACTTCCTGAAACACCTACAGAATAAAAAGGAAAATACACATTTGATGGTGAGAAGACACAAACTGCCATACCTTAATGCATAGAAACATTTTTAATATTAGTAAACAGTAAACTCACTTGTAAGTTTGTGAACAAGTAAGAAAGTGCAATGAAAAGCTTTCGCTCACGTTCACTATATCGCCAGCAATGGATCGCTTGAGCTGCATAATCGAAAAGAGGTTCCCTTATTAGTCATTTTAATTACCTGATTAGTAGAAAAGATGTCCGCAGGCAATGCAGACTTGAAATGACCAGGCTACTACTGATTCAAACCATCATATTATTCAGACAAACTAATGAGGCCTACCTTGGACTTTCTGTTGAAATCCACCTGCTGTGTTGCCAATGCAGAAGCAGCCCTGCTCAAAGCTGATCTGATCATATTTTTCAATGTTGGCTAACAAAGTGCCATTTACAGGCAGGTATAAAGTGCTGCCATTGGCCTCCCAGCTCTCAGAGTAGAACACACCTCTCTGGCCATCAATCAAGACAAAACCACCTAGAGGTAATTCACAGGAGTTAAATGAAGTACAATTTTGTCCTAATACAAATGTGATCAATATAGCAAATAAATACTCAAATTCTAACACGATTCATCTTAATGTTTCAGACTGTAGCCATAAACAAGGCAACTGTAACTGCTAAATGACAGATTTATGTTGGTTTAGGTTAATAATTGAAAATATTTCATACATATTGTATTAGCAATTGTAGAAGATCAAATAATTTATTGCAGAGTTTACACAGACACACAAAATTTGTTTTAGTGTAGATTGCAGTACAAAGAAAAAAAATAGTTGTTTTAAAATCTATGACAAAATAATCCATATACAGATTGTTACGGTTATTTTCTGAATGGAATTTACAGCAAACTATTAGTTACACACAAGGAATTTGTTTTAGCTTCTGAGTGGCTTCTAGTAAACAGGAAAAAAATAAAAAAATAAAAAAATCAAAAATGAAAAGAAAATTAATATATAACAATACAATTATTAACAAAATACAAAAATGTGTACAATGTTGTACAATGTGTACAAGAAGGGACAGGATATGTTGAATTGTTGTCATTTTGTATTATTATTGTTTTTTATTATTTTTCTATTAGTACATTTACATTTAATATGGTTTAATTATTTTCAAGGACTTTGAAACCTGAGTTCACAATATGACTTGTATTAAATCCTGAAACCTATTCTACACCTATAGATTAAGCCCTGGCCTGAACCAAGAGCCATACTTACGTTTCCTCAAGCTCTCTTTGGAGGGAAACCCCTTAGGACCATCCTCTTCGTGGCCATTTACAGTATTCACATCATTTCGTTTACGTTTACTGGGTAAACAGATGGGCGACGTCGCAGTGAATCCATTAGCCCCTTTCAGATGTGTCTGACAAGCGTTACTGGACAGCAGTCCATTGTGGTCCATGATTCACTAAATACACTAATGTGGACTTTCTGTATGTAAATTACATGCAGCTACAATCTCTGTGCCTCAGTGCTACAGGATACTAAATAAACGCCAGGATATCTGTGATAATGTCTTTATAAAATAATTAAAATCAACAAATAATCAATAAAGTTATTAGTTTTGTAACCTATACACAGGTAGAGGCGATTCGCAACAAGCGCGCACCAAAAATCAAAACAATGACCTGTGACACGAAGTGTTGCTTTTCATATTGCCTGAATAAAATGACACATTTTATTTTTTTCTAAAATGTATATTAAAAATTCATAGTATATATGCACACTGAAGTATGATAAAACGTTATTATATAAGGAACGCATTTTTTTAATCATGTATTTATCGTGATAATACCCGACTTAATATCAGGCACAAAGTAGTAGGCTAATAGCGGGGGTCCTAGAAGCAGGTCTGACGTGACGTATTTCCCTTCTCGCATGCCTTTTGGATTGAATGTGGTTTAGAGCGATCATTTGAGGCACATTTAATCCTTGATTCCATCTTAAACATGTTAAAAATCGAGGGACTTGGGCCGAAGATGGACCCGGAGGAGATGAAGAAAAAAATGCGCGAGGATGTCATCACGTCTGTTCGCAACTTTTTGATTTATGTTGCGCTTCTGCGAGTCAGTGAGTATCCAGACGCTTCATGCATGTTGTAGGTTAGATCAGATGTGCACGTGTGATCGTTTTAAAAATGAAGTTATCTCTTTTTTTATAAGTTTCTCGAGGCACACCGTGAGGTGTGTTGATTAATGATCTATTCAGCTTCTTATCAATTCAATTGAGTCTCTATGGCTATGAATGATAGAGGTCACCTTTAAAGTACATTATAGTCAGCGTATAGTTAGAGCTTATTCAACTCTGTGTCAAGCAGAGCGACGTCTCTTAATGTCAATCAAAAGGTTTGTGTTAGTTGAAATAACTGGCTTTTTGTTTTTCAGCACCTTATGTTTTGAAGAAGCTTGACAGTATATGAAACTTCATCATGGACAGAAACATTCCCTGACAGATGAGCATGCAGGACCAGGGCGATGCTGCACAGAGTCACCTACCACGGCAGTTAATGAAGAGATGGTGTAACTTTGTGTCATTTATTTTAATATTTTTTTACTGGATGCAATTGAATGTACTTGATTTGTTCTCAACCAATCTCAATTGAAAACTATGGCAAACAAGAGATGTCTACCAGAATGTTATCATGTTCACAATGGTCTAAGCAATAAATCTTTCATCAGTTATTCCCATTGAGTTGTAAAGACTTGGATTGGATTTATAACATTTACTTTGCATTACTGTCAATTTAAAAAACCCAGTAGTTCCCATTTATACATTTGGATTCATTGTGAGGGTAAAAACTAAATGTGCTATGGACATTTTAAGTTTTCAACATAATCAATGTAATGACTATTACATTTCACATTACATTCAAATCCTAATGTTTAGAAAACATGGTTCAACTATTTCCCTTACAAAAATGGTGCTTCTCCAAAAGATGTCAAATACAGGAGTTTCAGTAAATCATTTATTGTTACAAATTAAATATCTATAACATTGATTCTACTTTAGCTTGGAGTGTATAAGGACGTTTGAGTGTTGACTTTGAATGTGCAATATCACAATAGAACAAATGTGCATGTTTAGTGTATCAAATCATATCATCTTGGTCCAGTCATGATCAAGATTATCCATGTGAGATGATTCTAATACATATTTTATCCCTTCTAATCTCATGTAGTTGCAGTGCATTTAATGGTTAGATATATGCTACTGACTTTTCCATTCATATAATGACATAATATGGCATCTACATTTCAAAGCACTACAGTTTTAGCTCACTGGGCATTTCAGAGCCTGTCAGGCCTGCCAGCAAGTTGTTTGCTGTCAGTTCACTCATGACACCACGTGTGGAGTAGGTGGCACTGCCGATATGAGGGAGAACCACTGTAAGACAAAGCAAAAGTTAGACAAGGTTTTTTCCACTAATACTTGGCAAAAAAAATAACAGAATTGAAGTGGACTTACAAGAGCACTAGTGAGATTTAAAAGCTGCTTTTCACTCACCACAGTTTTTAAGGGTCAGCAGTGGGTGGTCAGTGGGCAGAGGTTCAGGGGTTGTAACATCAAGCCCCGCTGCTGCAATCTGACCACTGCTGAGGGCTTCAAACAAGTCCTCTTGATTCACAACCGCCCCTCTAGAGAAAAGAGAAAACAGTTTTTCAGTTTAGTATCGATCTGAGAAATCATTGTTAACTGCAGAGTAGTTTAAACGAAAAAGAGCCAGTCTACAGAAGTACTGTAATGCTCTGACAAGTATGGGTCAAATATAGCAGTAAAGAATCAAACATGTTCCACTGCTGCTCTGCTTTTACTAGTGTGTTTCACCTGCTGGTGTTGATAAAGATTGATGTTTTCTTCATCTTGCTGAAGAAGTTTTTGTCACAAAGGCCCTGAGTGTCAGGAGTCAAAGAACAGGACACCACCACAAAATCACTCTCACTCACCAGAGTGTCTAAAGGCACTGAGTGAAGATGAAAAAAGAGGCCATCATATAATCTTCTAATCCCCTCTAAGTAGTTTTATTCCATATGTATTCATAAACAGAGTTGCATCAAGCAACTTCTTGTCTTTTTTTACCATATTCCCCATCAACTTCTTGGGCCTGAGGTTTGGGTTGCCTTCCTGTGTACAGCAGTCTCTTCATTCCAAAAGGCTTTAGTCGCCTTGCAATGGCCAAACCTACAAATCGGCAGTTAAACAAATCTATTAGAGTCAATGTAATTCTCTCTATAATGATACAGTCTAAAGTATTCACCTTAATTGTTTCAACAACATAAATTGGGCAACATCTTCAATTATCCAGAGAGATCATGCTACATGTGGTAACAAGCTGCTTATGTGTAAAGTGACTTGTTCTCACTATGATTGTCACTGAATTTGTCACTTTATTAAAAGAACAGATGGTGTACATAATACAGCAGATGCATAGGTAGCTTATTTTATGGTAGAGAGAGAAAAACTGAATAATTCATACTGTACCTATGCGGCCCAAACCTATCACCCCAACTGTACTGCCTGAAAGACCATAACCACACAGCCACAGAGGCTTCCATGTACTCCAGCCACCACTGAGAGAGATGGGAAATATGCCAAAAAACAGAGATATTACAGGGGTACTGACTCTTTGTTTTTAAAGATTATGCTTATTAAATATTAAAGAGATAGTTAATCCAAAATGGAAATTCTGTCATCATTAACTCAACCTTTTATTAACCAAACCGTTTCAGTTTCCATTGACCTACAATATATTTAGTCCAAACAATGGAAGTCAAGGAAACCAAAACCGTTAAGTTGGCAACATTCTTCAGAATATCTTCTTCTGTGTTCCTCAGGAGAAAGAGTATAAATGATGGCAGAATTTTCATTTTTGAATGGACTATCCCTTTAAGACTGTTGAACATTTGGAAGTGTTCCCTACTAACTTTGATATATGACATTATGTATTAGAAAAGGTGTTGGACTGACTTTTTCACTTCCTCTACACCCTCGGGAAGACGTCGGGCAGTGGCCAAGAGCAGAGCCACCGTCAGCTCAGCAGTAGCATCTGTCAAAACATCAGGAGTGTAGCCTACTCTTATCCCTCTGGGGCGAAGAAAGATAGTACATGCGTTTAAATTGTATAAACATCCTTACTGTGATCCATCATCATTGATCCACTGTCCATTTTCTCACTTTCTGGGGTCAAATGTACTGGCTTACAGAAAGACAAACTTACCGTTTCTTTATCTCGTCTATGGCAAGATGGTCAAAACCCACAGAGAGAGTGCTGATCACTTTTAAGTTTGGTCCTGAGAATATTTAATGTTTTATCAGAATTACTAAATCAGTATTTTCACCTGCAGTTGTTCTAAAGCGTAACTAGAGGTTTGCCTTACCAGCTGCATCCAAGACCTCAGCATCAATTTTGTCTGAGAGTAAACAGAGAAGCCCATGAGCACCTGGCACCCCCTTCAGAAGCTCTGCCCGAGGCACAGGCTCATCAGAGTCCCACACTGACAAATTACATCTGCACAAAATGGATAAAAACAGGCATTTAAATAAGCAAAAACTGCTCGTGAAATTTATGCAAGTTGTTTCCAATCATTCAAACTTTGATCCGCTGCACTTCTTGTAAAATATCAAAGCATGCAATACGGCACGTGATCTAACTGTGACGTTCACATTTTGACTGTAAGCATGCTGCAAGGTCACTAGTGAAACTTTAAATGCAGGAGTGAAGCCAAACTGTTTCTGCCTGCAAAGTTCCTTGAGGTTCATACATGCTGTTAATGAACACCGTGGCTACCGTAATTTTGACACAAGCTACTTCATCTCATTAACACTCCAGGAAAAGCATCTCAGACATTTTATACACGCAAAAGTAGCACATAATGCATGTATACAAGATCAAATAAAGTTTCGTACATCCCGGCTTTTTGGAGTATTTTCATGCCCTCCTGCGGAATGCGTCTTGTGACGAACACTTTCAGCATCTGCTGCGCGCTCATCCTGCACAATTAAACGTTAAACGGATCTGATATATTTCACGACGAAAATAACAACAGAAATACACATACGCTTCCCTATTTGCATGAGGTTGCAGTAAAATCAGCAGGCTTTCGCGCCATCTAGTGGAGCGGATGGACAACGCAACTGTTGCTCGCCTTTCTGAGGGCCGACGAAACTGTGATTGGGATTGAAAATGTACTGTAAATTACGACAGGTACATTTAACATTGTGCTTTTAAAATCGCTAATGTGTTTTGTTTGTTTTATTGAAAATGTATTTTATTCAGGGTTTACTTCAGCGTTTATTTAGCTGTTTTGGCAGTTAACCGTAACGTACTTCATTGACTAACATTTAAATGTCGCTCGTGTGACTTTTAATTTTATTTTATTGCAGGTTTTGAGGTGTTTATTGGCTTTAGTTCATCAGTGTGGTGTATGTTTAAATTGTCAGGAGGTCTGATGGTTGTCATAAGAGCGCTGTGTGAATCTCCCGCGATTTTAACAGGTAAAATACGAACTAAACTAATGCTGATGTACTAGTCAGTATTTAATTCTGCAAGCTTGGTAAATGACTGACTTCATGCTAAGTGCATATTTCATTCATCATGACAAATGTTGTCATTCACAGTATCTGTTTCTGGTGCTTGGTGTAACAGTTTCTAAGTTTGCTTTGAAAGGTGAGCATGTAATAGCCTAAACATTATTGATTGTGATTGTAAATATGTTCAGATTCACATGTTTTCCTTTTTCAGAGGCTATGGACAGACTTTCTTTAGAGGTCCCGTGTTGTGAGTGTATTCATCAGGAAGAGCTTCAGAGGTTTACTGGCAGTTTTGGGCCTTTGTGTTGTACCTATTCTTTCCATGTGAGTGCCTCCTGAATGAATAATCTACCAGGAAATTTGTGTCTGACAAAATTCACTTGTGTTTTATTCAGATATTGTACTTATATACTTTCTCATATTATGTGAAATTTGTTATATCTTCATTTCTAAAAGGTTGGAAAGGTTACTAGTCAGTCAGTGGAGGCTGAACAAAGATTCAAAACTTTCTGCACAGACTTAGTTTGGTTCATGCGCAGGTAAAACCAGTGCAGTGCATGTTTCAAACTATTGTAACAAGACTGAAAATTTCCTGCAATTACATTGAAATAAACCAAAACATTGACCATTATATTTATTATACAAGTTATATATTTGTGATAATACTGTTGCATATTTGGAATTTTTAATTAACTTTTAGTGAAGCTATTATTCTCCCTCCTCAAGTGAAGGTCTGGTTCTGCCTTTTCGTCTATTTTAGGTGAAAATCATCTTTGAGATTAGGACAGATTCAGCGTCACTCAAGCAAATGTTCAGGTTGTCTAAATAAATATGTACACTGCCATTCAAAAGCTTTGGCAAATTAATACTTCTATTCTGAAAGAATACCTTAAATTGTAAGAACATTTATAAAGCTACAAAAGATTGCTATTTCAAAAAAATTGTGTTCATTTAGATGTTCTGTTGATCAAAGAATCATGAAATAAAATGTATCATGGTTTCCACAAAAATATTAAGCAGCAACTGTTTTCAACACTGCTAAACAGTAAGAAATGATTTCTGCAGGATCATGTGACACTGAAGTAATTACTTATTTCAAAATTATTTTTGAAAATATATTGTCCAAAATATTATTATAATATTTAGCAATATTACTCTTTTTACTGTATTTTTGATCAAATAAATGCAGACTTTGCGAGCAAAAGAGACTTCTTTCAAAAGCATTAAAAATCTTACTGACTCAAAACTTTTAAACGGTAATGTAGATGATAATAATAAAAAAGTCAAAGCTTGTTTTTATGCTTTTGTTGCTCTTATTCTTCTCTGCAAGTAATGATGTGTTATAGGTCTACTAATTAAACCCACTCTTTTTTTTATTTTTAAAAACGTTTTGGGTGTAATTGTCCTTGTTTGCTCTTTTATAGTGGAGGAGAGACAGGAAGTAAAGTTTCAGCGATGGATCACAGCATTACTATGGACACTGCCACATACGGACAGTCAGTTCCTGCAATGTTTATTAGATAGAACAACTTACTGGCAAGCAGAATGAACACCTGACTGGTCATTAAGTTTTAACATCCTAAATATCTCTACTTGCATTGTGTTTGTCCTTGCACATTTTAATTCTATGATTTTATTTTGAAGGAGTCCATTCTCTGTACGGTGTCTCCCATCCTGTCCAAAAATGCACCCAGTATTGGGAGACACACTGAGGTGTGTGCTTCCCACTGACATGATAGAGGCTGGACTGTGTGGGGAAATGAGCATGGTCACCATGGCAACACTTGCTCCCTGTATGGATCTGTATTCCAATTGGCCCACTCGTCTCTCATGCATACGGATATCCTTTGTAATGTTAACATAAATATCGTTATTAAAATTTAAGAGCATGCATATGATTTTAGGCTACCTGCCCTAAATGCCTTGTCTTATTTGGTTAAAAAAATTGATTGACTTATTCCGATGCTGTTTCTTAGTCATATTTATGAACAAAAAAGATATTTTGTTGAAATAATGTTTTCCTTAACGTTCGTTACACATGTTACTGTACAGTCCATGGGGCATGCCTCTAATGCAAAAAACACAGACAAGTTTCCTCCAGAGTTTAGCTACTTCACTTTCCTGGGCAGATCTTGGCCTTTCTAGAGTCTGTTGCATGGAAGCACAAAACATCCAGGGTAAATTACAGGACTAAATGGGGAGAAATTGAGGATACTGAGAGCAAATTCCCTCACTGTGTTATAATTTTATGGATGGAAGCCTCGCTGCAAAGCATAAAGGGCATTGTGCTACAAATCACTGTTGGCTTTGAGGCTAGAGTTGTTCAGACAGTTTGTTCAGCATGTCTATATATTATTTAATTCTGGCTTTTCTCTTTATAGGATCTCTGTGTTCTGATGTGGCATTCTCTGTTGAGTCTGACTACAGCCAGGAAACAAGATGTAGTAGTGCTGTACAGCAGGACATTGAGTCAGAATGGAGCCATGCTGTGGAACAGACTCTGACTGTCTTCATTTTCACTCAATACACTGACTTTCCACTCCCAGATCTCTTACTTCATAAGTGAGTCATATTTGCATTCCCTATCGTATAGACATGTTGAGATGGGTCATAATATTTTGAAATTCTGCTTTTAAATGTGTCAGGCAATGAGGAGGTTTTTGAGAGACACTTGGATGCAGTTCTTTGGTACAACGGAGATCAAGTGAGGATGACATTGCAGACTATCATGAAAAACACTCTGAAAGGATTTCAGCAAAGACACGCTGTAAGATTCATCTGTTAACTTTATTTTTTAATGAAGGTTATTTAAATTACCATTCAAATGTTTAGGAGTCAGTAAGGTTGTTTTAAGAAATTAACTATTTTATGCAGGACACATTAAAAACAGTACAAGACTTTTACAATGTTACAAATTATTTCAAATAAATGCTGTTCTTTTGATCTTTATATTTATCAAAGAAATCTGAAAATAGAAAAGAAATATAGAAATTTGTTTTCAGCATTGATAATAATAATAATAATAATAATCAAAAATGTGTCTTGAGCACAATGTCTGCATTTCTGAAGGATTGTGTGACACTGAAGAGTAATGACTGCTGAAATTCAGTTTTGCCACCACAGGTATAAATTACATTTTAAAAATGAATTTAAAAAATATTAAAAATAGAAAAGAGTTCTTTTACATAGTAATAAAAGTTCACAAACGTACTGTTTTTACTGTTGTTTTATCAAATAAAGGCAGCCTTGGTGAGCATAAGAGATGTCTTTAAAAAACATTAATAAATTATCTTACTCCCCCCAAAATTTTGAACACTCATATACATAGAAACAATAGTGACACTATAGCCATTAGTCATTGTTTAAAGACCACTGAACCATACATCTTTTCTGTTTGTAATTCAGGCCAAGCAGAGGTTGGATTCTGCCAAACCCATTGTGTTGAGCTCAGTGAACAGTATAATTGCCAGCAGCAGCAGTGAAGAGTTTCGAAAAGCGTGTTTTGATAGCATGAGGGTATAATATATGGCTATAATTTATACTGGTTCCCAAAACACCCTATTTTATGTGTCATTTCACTTCTTATTCTTAGGAACAGTGCTTTCTAACTTGTGAAAGTTGTATAAAATGTTTTAAAACTGGGTTTGTTTTAGGTCAAGAGCACCAGCGAGTAACATGCCTCACTTAAGCAGTCTCTTCATAGCATTGTGGATGGGTGCTTTACTCCAAGGCACATGCATAATAACAAAAAGGTGCTTTTGCAAAGCTACTTTTAGATTATTTCATTTCTGCTTGCATGATTTTGCCTTTGAACGTTTGTGATTTTAATGTCCTCACAAGGTGGTGGAGGCTATTAGCGCTGAACAGAGTAGTCTTGATGGCTGGGAGGAAGGTACATTTTTGAGTGAGGTTAATAGTCTTCATACAATAATACTTCCTAGAACTTATCTGATACTGGGAATTTTATCATTATAATTGTTCTCATTTCATGTCTTTTGGGGGTTATTGACTTTGAAGCACCATTGAAATCATTAATAGAGTTGGCTGAGATTGTTATATTTTGAAATTTCCTTTTTTTAGAGTTTGAAAATCCACCAGAGCTGTCTTCTAAGAGGATTCACTCAAGCTTTACCCCTAAGAAGAGACAATGTTCAGAGATGATCTCTGAGAATTCAGAAACCTTCATGAACAATGTCTTTGAGGCAGCAAACATCCAAAGAAATTCCTTGTCCCCAATACAGCTTCCTCAAAGTCAGCAAACCAGAATGATCCCAGACAAGCCCTCAGCGCTGAGCCTGGCTAAACTGAAAAATGAACAGGTGGATAACTCTAAAATTATTGGGTGTACTGTATGTCACTTCTTCAGCCTGATATGTAACCCAGAAGAACGCAATCAAAAAAAGATGTCTATACAGTACAATGCATATGCTAACTTATCTCTCTTTGTGAAGGTGGAGAAGCAGTGTCTTCAAAAGCTTGAAAACTTTTCTGAATGGGACTGAGGAAAATACAAAAAATCTTTTCTGTTGTTATTTTGCTCATGTCTTCAAGACATGTTGAAAAATATTTTTCCTTTATATGTCTTTGTATATTCAAATACAACTTTGTATGTTTCCAAGATACGGTCTTTGTTGTAATTTAATAGTATGTATTTTATTTATGTTTATTTATTTTGTAGGCTACATTAAAATTTACAAGGAATGTATCCTAATTTTTGTGTTAAATGTATATTCTGGACAAATACACTACCATATATGTTTATCATCTAAAAACCGTTTTGTTCTTGTATGTAAGTATTTAAAAGGTTTATTAGGGGCCAAGCACCGTAGGTGCTTAGGCACCTATTGTGATCGTTAGTGTTCTTCTTCTTCTTCTTCTTCTTCCACCCCGAAGTCTATGGCAGCCCATAGAACCGTTTGCGGGAAAGTTGTGAATTTTGGCACACTGATAGAGGACAGTCTCAATTAACCATAGCAAATTTGGAGTCTCTAACTCAAACTCTCTAGCGCCACCACTTCTCCAAAGTTGCACTCATGTTTATGCTAATAACTGTTGAACCGTAAACCACAAAATGAAAATTCTTTTTTCCTCTGAATCGTTGGCTCGTGCTGAGTCGAATGAAATCCAAAATTCAAAAATCGTAAGGTTTAGTTTTTTCGCTATTTTCAATTGTTCGAAAAACATATTTTTTCGAACTCGTCCTAGGCCGTTGCGCCAATTTTCACCAAAATTGAACCAGATCATCTTCAGACCATGCTGGCAAAAAGTTATGGAATTCAAGTTGATTCGTCAAACCGTTCTCGAATGACACGCAAATTAATTGTACGAAAAGCACTCAAAAATGGATCTGAGGTCATATCTCCGCAACGGTTTGGTGTATTGATACTAAACTTGGTGAGTGTTATAACAAGCAAGACCTGAGGCTACCTGCAGTGTGTCGGCGCTGTGCCCTCTAGGGGTCAGGAGATATGAAAAATGCATATTTTTGCTTATAACTTGTGAATGGTTTGGCCAAAAATCACAAAACTGGTCTCTTTAGATTTGGTGGGTCATGCCGAGTTGAACCATATTCAATTTTCCCATGTCAGTGATTTTGGATGTCGGCCATTTTAAATTTAGTCATAAAATGCTATATTTTACAAGCGCATTAATGTATCATTACAAAACTTGGTATGCATCTTCGGCACCATGCCCTGATGGTACTCAAAAAGTTTGGGGACAAATTTATTAGCATTTTTAGAAATTTCATTATAACTTTTGCTTACATTAGCCTATTGTAATCAGACTGGTATTATTAGATCATCAATACCAATTTTGCCATAATTGGCTGAACTTCCTGTCCGCCATTTTGATTCATGTTGAAAACCTACTTTTTTTAACTCCTCCTAGACCGTTAGTCTGATTTTCACCAAATTTGATTCGGATCATCTTCAGACCATCCTGGCAAAAAGTTATGGATTTCGTGTCGATATACGAAACGGTTTTCGATTAGCGCATCAACGAAGTTGATGGAAAGATGCCAAACAGCATCTGAGGCTGTATCTCAGCGAAACTTTCACATATTTGCACCAAACTTTGTATGTGTCGTTGTCACCTCACTCTGACCAGGCCACGTCAGTTTGGTGACAGCGCCACCTATTGGTCAAGAGTAATAAACCATTCATTAATTATTAATAATGAAATTTCCAAAAATGCTAATAACTTTTGATTGCATTAGCCTATTGTAATGAAACTGGTCTCAAATTATTCCTTGGGTCATGCCGACAACATACATACCAATTATGTCATAGAAAGCCGAACTTCCTGTCCGCCATTTTGAATTATGTTGAAAACCTACTTTTTCGAACTCCTCCTCAACCGTTTCTCCGATTTTAACTAAAATCGAATCATATCATCTTCAGACCATGCTGACAAAAAGTAATGGATTTTCTGTTGATAGACAAAACAGTTTTCGCATACCACAGCAACGAATTTGAGGCATGATGCCAAAATGACAGTTGAGGCTGTATCTCTGCAATGCTTTGGGATATTGACAGTAAACTTTGTGTTTACCATTGTCACCTCACACAGAACACATTACTTCAATTTGATAACAATGCCACTTGTTGGTCAAAAGTGAAAAGACATTCAATCTTATTACTAGTAGTTTTAAATGATTTCTTAGCCATTTGGACTACAATAATCTTACATTTGGCTTCAATTACTCATTGCTGAAGTTGGTCTAATGCTCCATGCTATGCTTAGCTTAAATGTGCTTGGCCTCGTCATTGCTGCTTGCAGCTATATTTATTATTATTATTATTATTATTATTATTATTATAAAATATAAGTTGGGCTGACATGAATTTACAAAACCAAGTTTTTAATTTTCTATTTTTAAAGAATGCTTTAGACCAACCAGCAGAGACTGTATAATTATGTTAGTTTAAAATTTAACAAATTAAGAACGTAATCAATTTTGAATCTTTAACAGCACTGCTCCAGTGATGGCCTCCTCCAATGTCAGACCGCTCTGCAAGACTGCAGGTGCAGTTTCAAAACTAGCCCGCTCTCGTTCAATGACTCACAATCTCGCGAGCTCTCCGTCTTCACTGCTTCTGGTGTTGGTACTATTTTGTTATGGACTGTGTTGAGTTAGCCGCCCACCACTAGTAAATAATGGACTGAACTATATAAAGGTAAATAACACCTAACGGAGTGTCTATTATTTCAGCTTCTGTGTGTAATATGTCTATAATTACCTCAGCAACTGTAGCATCTTGCTAAGATGTAGCTGTCATGCTAAGCTAACTGAAAGGCACCGGCTGCAGTCAGATTCAGTTAGTAGTAACGTATGTGTGTTGTTACCAGAGCGGTAGTATTCACTTAATCTGATAGAAATTAAAGCAGTCGCACGTTCAGACATCTGCTGCTTGGCTCAGGGACGCGTTGACGGGATATCTAGCCGAGTATTGATATCATTGAGTGGTAATTCTAAGCTTATGCTGATCTAGAAAAGCATGCAAGTGTTTATACTGTCAGAACTGACTTTAAATGTGTCTAATTTTGATTTACTGAACTGAAAAGGTTTTATGTAACTGTATGGAGAAGTTCTCTTGGAACTCACTGTCACATTTAGCTAATTACCTGACGTAGTGTTCAAGAAGATAGACAGATAGAACTGTCATTATGAAATCATTATAAAATCCTGTGTAATGTGTTGAGTTTTGCGCATAGAGATTTCATGTGGATGGTCACATGATCAATCACATTGCTCTAATAGGCTTAATCTGATGTTTGTAGACCAGTTCACACTCCCCTTTTTCACTGTATATGATTCATTGTTGTTTGATTATCACATACATCCAGGGACTTGTATTTTCTAACATAATGTAATGTAAATGTCCAGCAGGATTCAGTGTGTGTCTCCTGGACTTGCCACAGAGAGGATGTTCCCCTGCCTGGCACACAGACCATGGCAAGTCCTCTGCCGTGTTTACATGCAACAACGAGCCCCTTTATCTCAGAGACCATCTAAAATAGCAAAGCCATGTTTCGGTAAGAGCATCACACAGTGTCATTTGCATGTTTTGTCAATATAAGGACTGAGAGAGGATGTTTATTTAATTCTGTGTTTCATATTTTGTCATTCAACATTGGTAGTTTTAATCATTCTAGACTAGATCTGCAAATCATTCCCATTACATGTGATACCCAATAGGTTGGAAAAGTGGAGGAGGGGTGCACAAACTTTGGTTTAGCTTTCCCGATTCCAGAGTGACATCCTTAATGTGGACACAGGTCCAGTACTATTCTACATCAGGCAGTGATAAAGACGGGTCTCCAGCAGGCCCTGTAGAGCCAAAGCCCACTGAGAAAGAACAAGCTGCACAGCCCTCTGCAAAAAAAGCTGGTAATGATTTCTGCATTATTTTATGTTTGTTCACAGGCTTTTGAATTACGTCTAAAGTGTGCTCCTTAATGCTCATTTCTATAAACCATTTGTCTCTTAGGTTTTTGTGAGTAAATGTAAATAAATTGTCTTTTGTATTTTTCTTTATTGCTTTTGGCGTTCCAAATCTCAAGGTCTGACGAAAGCAGAGAGCATTCAAGTGAAAGGTAGTGCAGCCTTGTTTTACCCACAGACACTTTGTGCCTTTCAGTCCAATCAGAATGTATTTCACGATTCTATGTATTTTAACTATCTTGCATGTTTCTTGTGTTTTCAGTAAGGGCTGTCCTGAAAAAAAGGGAATATGGCACCAAATACACCCAGAATAATTTCATTACCGCAGTTAGAGCTATGAACGAGTTCTGCCTCAAACCCAGGTACCTTTAGGAAGTAGAGTGTTGTAGTTTACTTTGTTGTAATCCAGTTTACATGTGAATCTGTGCATTTTTGTGTGTTCACAGTGACCTTGAGCAGCTTAGGAAAATCCGTCGACGTAGTCCCCATGATGACACAGAAGCCTTCACTGTCTTCCTGCGATCAGATGTGGAGGCAAAGTATGTACAACTGCTATACTACCATTCAAAAGTTTGGGTCAGTGAGATACAGTTACATTTACACTTACAGTTATTACTAAGAATTAAAGAACTTTTTAGTTCATTAAAATTGTTGACCTTTTCCACAAAAATATTAAGCAAGAAGTATTTTACTGTATTTTTTTTATCAAATAATTGCAGCATTGATGAACATAAACAGTATGCAATCTTAGGCTATGTTCACACTTGGCTTCTTTTTTAAAGCTGCCGGCGTCTGTTTTACATTATAATCCTATGGAGTAAACCGTGTTTTCAAAAAAGTCCTGAGCGCTTTTTAAAACGCCACCGCCAGCGTCTTTTTCTGCAGCTCAGAGCGTCTTTTCAAGTTGAAAAAAGTTTAACTTTTCTGAAAAAAACGCCCTACGTCAAGCGCCTTTTTGACAGCTGACCAATGACAAGCGAGTGGCGAGTTGTTTCCAAAACAACAAGAAAAAGGAGAAGATAGCCGGTAGACAGATCGTATTAGTTTCAGAGCACAAGGAGTTGTATGAAACTGTGCATCATCCAACCAGAGCTCCTGGACTAAATTGTTGGAAGCACATACAGTTTCCTTATCCGTATAATGTCGCGCTCCCACAAATGTCGTTGTGAACCGACATAGACATAACCCTCCCTGTTAACTTCAAAAGCCAACGCTACTGTTGCAGCTGTTGTTATAGCAACAAAAGACGCCCTCGGCTGCTATTTGTAACCAAAACGCTGCCAGCTTCTAGTCAAAAAAGACGCCAAGTGTGAACACGCCCTTACTGACTTCAACCTTTTAAACTGTAGTGTACTGTATATACTTTTGGGCATCAGGTACAGAAATCGATTAGCATGTTGCGGTGTCTTTTTTTAGAGCGCTTGATGTATGGGGAAGTCAAGAAGCACTTGCTAGAGAGAGAAATCTCAGGAAAGAGGTGGAAAGGGAGTACCAAGAAAGTATGTCATTCTCTCCTCATTTACTGAATGATCTGCATACTAGAGTTTTCATGTCATCTGCTGTCTAAATAACCTGCTGTCTAAATTCTCTTCGTTACCCATAAGACATATTTAGAAATCAGAAGCTGCTGAAGGAGTACAAAGACTTCTGGGGGAACACGAAGGTAAAAACAAGTTCATGCCTGTCACTATGATTTTTTTATGTTTTGTTGCTAATGCCTAGGCGTACCCAGTCCTCATGATTCATCATATTCATCAGCTTCTATCTCTTCTATTGTCCCTTTCTTGACATTTTTTCATATTCGTATCTTCATGCTGCTCCTAATTTAACCTCAAAGCAGAGCATAATGGTGAGTACAATGTGCTTTTAGCTAACTGTGTTTTTGATCATTTTTTCTCTAGCCTCGGTCTAGGAAGAGAGTGACATTTCTACAAGGGCCGGGAAAAGTGGTGATGGTGGCTATATGCATGTAAGTTTTACCAACCCCATGCTATCTAGCGATTAGATTAAGGATATTGAGTTAAAAGACATGTGCTCCCACGTGAGTTCTGACCCACACTGACTGTTAGCCTTAAACAACCAGATTTGTGTCTAGTACATTATATCAAATTATGTAATTATGTGGTTGAGGAATAATTTTTTTCTGTTAACATTGTACTTTTTTTTTTTTTTTTTTTTTTTTAAATAATTGTGAATAATATTGTGAAATACTGTTACAACTTAAAATGACTGTTTTCTATTGAAATACTTTAAAATGTAATTTATTCCTGTGATGCAAAGCTGAATATTCAGCAGCCATTACTTCAGGCTTAAGTGTCACATGGTCCATCAGAAATCATAATAATGTGCTGATTTTCTGCTTAAGCAGAACAAAACATTTTGAAATCAATATTGAAAACAGTTGTGCTGCGTTACTTTCTTTTCAATTTAATACGATACACTTTTTTCAGGTTTCTTTGATGAATAAAAAGTTAAAAAGAAAGGCATTTATTTGAAATACAAGATTTTTTACTGTCACTTTTGATCAATTTAATGCATCCTTGCTAAATAAAAGTATTACTGTTTTGAACATCATCATTGTATTTTTGTATCAAGTGGAGATATAAATGTTTAATTTCACTTTTTTTATTTTGCAGAAATGGACTGAATTTTTTCTTCAAGCTGTTAGCGTGGGTTTATACAGGATCTGCCAGTATGTTTTCAGAAGCCATCCACTCACTCGCTGATACCTGCAATCAGGTAAGTTGGCATTCGTGTCCGTATTACAACCTTTGACCTCCATGACATGCCTACAAAAGATGGTGTTTGATTTAAAAATAAATCACATAGACATATATACTTGTTCATTCTTCCAATTCATCTCTTATACTCTCTCTTTCACAGGCTCTTCTTGCACTAGGCATCAGCCAGTCTGTCCGGAACCCAGATGCCGTCCATCCGTACGTACAGCTCATACAGACTGATATGTCTATGTTGTTCTCTGGTCATGTGGTCATGTCTAAGCCAACTGTTTTCTATTATTAAAGGTATGGCTTTTCCAACATGCGTTACATTGCCTCTCTCATCAGCGGAGTCGGCATCTTCATGATGGGTGCTGGCTTGTCATGGTATCACGGCATTATGGGACTCCTGCACCCTCAGCCAATAGAATCACTGCTCTGGGTTTGTAACATTGGGTTAGAGCTTGTAGACATACGTAATTATATGAAGTCTGTGATGTTACGTTATCTTTCGAAACTATTGTTTCTATTTGAATATATTTTAAAATGTAATTTATTGCTGTGATGACAAAGCTGAATTTTCAGCATCATTACTCCAGACTTCAGTGACACATGATCCTTCAGAAATCATTTTAATGCTATTTTGTTGCCTAAGAAACATCTTATTATCATTGTTGAAAACAGCTGTGCTGGTTGATGTTTTTTTTTTTTTTTTTTCGAAAATGTGATGCATTTATTTTCAGGATTCTTTGATGAATAGGAAGTTCAAAATAGCAACATTTATTTGAAATAGAAATCTTTGTAACATTATAAATCCCTTTACTGTCACGTTTTATCAGTTTAATCTGTCCTTGCTGATTAAAATGAAATTAAAAAAAAAAATCTTACTGACCTCAAAATTTGAACAAGAGTGAATATAGTGTTTTTTTATTTTTAATTGTCTTTTGCAGGCTTATTGTATTTTAGCAGGATCTCTGGTATCTGAAGGAGGTGAGATGTGGTTTCCTCTTCCATATTTTCATTAAAAATCAGAAAGGTCTGACAGTGTCACTATTTTAATATCATCTGTCTGCTGATTCCCCTTAAAGCTACACTATTGGTGGCCATTAACGAGATCAAGAAGAGTGCACATAAACAAGGCTTGTCCTTTTATGAGTACGGTATGTACCTTTGGTTAACTCTTCTATTAGCCTTGTAAGTTATTTAATTGTGATTATAGTTTTGACAGTTTGGAGATGATCAGTTTGATAATTCTTGTTTGTTTGTGTACGACAGTGATGCAAAGTCGGGACCCCAGCACTAACGTGGTCCTGTTGGAGGACGCTGCTGCTGTGCTCGGGGTGCTGCTGGCAGCTGGATGTATGGGACTAACGTCTCTTACAGGTACTTTAAATAAACACAAGAATAGTACCTGACCCTCCTGTTTCATGCTAACTGTCATTCTTTCCTCTTTCTCTGGTCTCTACCACAGGGTCAGGTTTAATAAGCACATGGGATTGCGCTTTATCCCCTTTGTAAAGAGCAGTTGATGTTCTTTTTAAGCTTTGTAAATCCAGCTCTAAACGCACTTCTGTGCACACACAAAGTCAACACCTACGGCTGCCCAGAAGCTTGTTCCTCTTGCCCTGTGGTTTTCATGGCTTTGTGGAAAATTTGTGTAGAGATCTGGATAATGCTCTATTCAGTAAACCTGCTTTCATGCTTGAGAACAGCCCTGGTGGCAGTTTCAGCTCAGTTTATTATCTGGTGCCTACTACAGTTGTATGTTATTGAAGTGTAATCAACCATGAAACTAACAGCAATGTTATTTTACATAGCAGGGCTTTAAAAGAAAAAAAATAGCACTTTTGTTTGTACCACTAGAGGTCTCCATTGTGGGATTAAAGACTGCTGTATATCAATTCACATACACCATAGTTCAAAAGGTTTCAGTAAGGTTTTTTCTTTTAAAATAAGAGTCTTATTGATATTATTTGAGAAAATATGAAGTAAAAACAGTACAATTGTCACATATTATTACGGTTTAAAAGAACTGTTTTCTATTATAATACATTTTAAAATGTAATTTACTGGTGTGATGACAAAGCTGAATTTTCAGCAGCCATTACTCTAGTCTACAGTGTCACATGATCCTTCAGAAATCATTCTAATATGCTGATTTGATACTCAAGAAACATTCTGTATTGTAGAGTGCCTTACTGCCTGCCCACTCTTTCAGCTGTGTTGGCTCCAGAAGTATTTTTTCCATATGGATTTTTAAAAAGTGTTTGTTAAAGCATTATGAGCGATGAATCAGCCAGCCAGCTATAAGGTGAATCAAAACACTACAAACTTGTAGATCAAGCCCAAAAAAAAGGTACAAGACTTAACTGTACTTAACTTTAACAGGGCAAACAATAACAGTCCCATGAAGCATTGCGACGCATTGCAACCAACTCAATTATGTCATTCAAGATTATGAAAATTTGTGTCAATTTTAGCATATAGCTAAATGGATTACTTGAGAATTCATTGTTGCTTGCTTAACCTTTAAGTACATAAATTAAATTGCCATTTAGTTGGCATTTAGACATTAAAAACAAAAATTAAAATAAAAAAAATGCCCTAACCCATTGCACCTTTTCCATAAATCTTATTCATGGTAGATGCTTTATTCATTTGTCACAATGTCATCCGGCACCTTTAATTTGTGTTTCATTCATCTTAATCTCACATAGTATTTACTGTACATGACATTTAATGCATTTCATGCCTCTCTCTTTCTCCCCCTCCATAGGTAACCCCTACTATGACAGTCTGGGTTCTCTGGGTGTGGGCACTCTGTTAGGAACAGTGTCTGCATTCCTCATCTACACTAACACAGAGGCTCTGCTGGGTCGCTCCATCCAGGCTGAGCATGTGCAGAAGCTCACAGAATTTCTGGAAAGTGACCCTGCTGTCAGGTCAGTCCTCCATTCCTGCCTCTCTCCACTGTATTTGTCCTCTACGTGTACCCACAGTTTGCATAATAAGAGCTTCATCAGCAAACAAGCTGCCATCTTATAGTTCATGACAGTACTTTAACAAGGAGGCAGGAACAACCTGCTTCAGATGCTTTTCAAATTCAGGCAAGCATCACATCCTGAAATGTAAGCTTGCTCAGACAGCGTTACATCAGTGTATGTTCGTGCTTTGATGAAATTAGATTTGATGTCCTCACTTCAAGTCATTTTGTCTCCAGGGCGATTCATGATGTCAAAGCCACAGATATGGGGCTGAGCAAAGTGCGCTTCAAGGCGGAGGTGGACTTTGATGGGCGAGTGGTGACACGCTCATACCTGGAGAAGCAAGACATTGAACAGATCCTAAACGTACGTGCTGAGAGACGAGGCTTCTGCTGTGATGTAGATCATCTGACGTGACTCTGGTGTTTGTTTCAAGTCTATTCATGGTTGCATAGAAGTTAGCACTATTAGCAAACAAATTCATGGTAGTTTTTGCTAAAAAAAATCATCTTTTTTGTGACCTCTGCATATTAGTGGTATAACTGTGTGTGCTTACAAATTGTGTGTGTTTGGCCTGCAGGACATTCAGCAGGTCAAGACACCAGAGGAGCTGGAGAACTTTATGCTAAAGCATGGAGAGAACATTATTGACACCCTAGGAGCAGAGGTGGACCGTCTAGAGAAAGAACTTAAGGTATCTGATAAGAACACATTGGTGTCTATGTTCTATAAAGAACCTTTAACAAACATGGAACCTTTCTACTGTATAAAAGGTTCTTTATAGTGGAAAAAGATTCTTTAGATTTTTAAAATATTCTTCACTCTAAGAAAACAATGTTTTTTTTTAAGAACTGTTCACTTAGAGGTTCTTTGGCAAACCATAAATGGGTCTTCTATGGCATCGCTGTGAAACCCCCTTTTGTAGCCTTTATTTTTAAGAATGTATTATTCACATTTCTCTATGTCTGCGTCCTGACACTCCTTCAGTATAACTGAGCTACATGATGTATGGTTAGCTGTCAGAGGAATTCAGCACTACATTCAGCAGACACCACACTCATGATTGCACATAAAGGAAATCAGTTCAGCTATTCGGCCACCGCTGTTCAAATAAATCAAAGTGAAACCTTCCAGTTTCACTCTCCAGTGTTTCATTTTGGAAAAGGAAAATCAAATTTGATGTTTCACAGAGAACAACTCTGTAATTGCTTTTTCACACTGTATATGATGTATTGGCTGATGGCAAAAAAGCTAAATGCAAATTTTTGTGTGAAAATTGTGATTTTATTTTTGCTTTTCAATTTATTTATTTTTTTACATTATTTCTGTTCTGATGTTGATAGCATTTACAAAAAGGAGATTTATTTCTAAATCAAATATTAACATTTCAAAGTCTGGGGTTGATAAGATTTTTTTTATGTTTTGGAAAGAAGTATCTTATTCTTACTAAGTATCTTACTAGCAAGTAGGCTGCATTTATTTGATCAAAAAGTGTGTTAAAAACAGTAGTATTTTTAAATATTGTGACAACTGAAAATCTATTTTCTATTTTAATATATTTTATCATGTAATTTATTCCTGTGATGGCACAGCAGCCATTGCTCCAGTTTGCAGTGTCACATGATTTGTCAGTATCTTGGTGCTCAACATTTATTATTATCAATATTTTAAAAAGCTACTGCTTAATATTTTGTGGAAACCATGATCAATTTTTTCAGGATTCTTTGGCGAAGAGAAAGTTCAAAAGAACAGCATTTCTTTTTTTGTAACTTTGTAAATGTATTTACTGTCACTTTTGATTAATTTAATGCATCCTTGCTCAAGCGTTCATTTCGTTCTTTCTAAAAAAACGTTTTGGATGGTAATGTTTGTGTTGAGTCTAATGTTTTTAAGAACAAGTTAGTACTTACTAGTCCACATTTTGACTGACTCCTGCTCTGTATCTTCAACAGCAACGTAATCCTGAGGTGCGGCATGTGGATCTGGAGATTTTATAATGTCATGACACATTGCAGAATGGGGATCAGGATGGAGTAGAAGGAAAACTAATCAAACCTCGAGCGACCATGAGCGCCCCATTCTCTCCAACCAGCCAATCAGCTGAGGTCTTATGTTACACCAGGGGTGCCCAAACTCGGTCCTGGAGGGCCGGTGTCCTGCGGAGTTTAGCTCCAATCCCAATTAAACACACCTGAATCAACTAATCAAGCTCTT
>JAFVLL020025510.1:0-15280 GCA_021397915.2 Tor tambroides | reverse complement strand
CGTGATGCTTTAATAACATAATTTACTCAGTAAAAAATATATATACATCTCACGTCCACTTCTAACTGTACAACCGCATTCAAAGCAAAGCAAAAGCAGCGTGAAGAGTGTGTTTATACCCTGCTTAATTCTGCCTCGGTTCTCCAGAGGAATCTGAAGCAGATGATGATGAAGAGTCTTTTGCTCAGTATCATCACAAAGTGTCCGAGCTGTTGCTGCATGGACTGATGAGGGACAGGTTACTCGTCTTGTGCTTTTTTAACAGTCTCGTGATTTTCTCATCGTCGGAGTTCGGGTCCAGAGGTTTGTTATATTCATCATCCTCCTCGTTTTCTGAACTCTCCTTCATCTTCTCCGTTTCTGAATCGTGTTTCTTTTTAGCCGTGGCCATTTCAGCCGCGTGTCTCTTCCTCCATTTGGTTCTTCTGTTTTGAAACCAAACCTGAGAAAGACAGAAAAAAAGACACTTCAGTCGATATGCGTGAGCATTTATTAATATTATTTAAAAAAAAAAAAAAAAAAAAAATGCAATAGTTGCATGCAACTGAACTGAAATCAAACCAATCAAAAAGTGAATGAACTCTAGAACAAGCAATTGATTAAAATGATAAAAGCAAATTCATGATGATCAGACAGTGTGTAAATATAAGGCCTAACAGTGTGCAATGCTGTGCAACACTGACAGCGATATTTTTTGGTTAAAATATTAATAACCCCAATAATTTTAATTTCAACATTATAAAATAAAGCGCCAACAATTTTGCTTGTCAAATTCATCTTATTTTTATACAACTGACAGTGACTTTTGCGGATAAAATAACCTGTGGTCTCGTGCTACCCGTTTGCATTGAGAAAAAAAGTTTAGAATTGAATGAAATTAATATAAAAACCGTTTCTATACCTTGACTTGACTTTCGGTCATTCCCAGAGAATATGCGAGTCGAGCTCTCTCTGGACCAGCCAGATATTTGGTCTGTTCGAAGGTTTTCTCCAGAGCGAAAATCTGCTGTCCTGAAAAAGTTGGTCTGGAGTGTTTCTTCTTTCCATCTTTGTCCAGCATCATATTTACCTGGGCTGGAGAAAAAAATAAGACACGCTTAGTAAAATAAACCCGAAAAAGCGAGATTTGACTTTACGCTATTTGAACTTCTTAATCAAACTAGACTTTTACAAACGAAACACCCTTATAACTTAACGGGTTGTTGCTAAAATAGCACAATCATCTAAAATATCTGACATTATAGAATATAAATCACATAGCTTGTTGGGAAAGTAATGCAATGTTTTACTGTGCATAATTAAACGCGACTATAAATTAGTCACATAAACCTGAAAACGCGACATTCGACTTTACGGTATTTGAACTTAATCAAAACAGACTTTTACAAACGTAATCACCCTTATAACTTAACAGGTTGTTGCTAAAATAGCAGAATCATCTAAAATATCTGACATATAAATCACATAGCTTGTTGGGAAATAATGCAATGTTTTACTGTGTATAATTAAACTCGACTATAAATTAGTCAAAATAAACCCGAAAACGCGACATTCGACTTTACGCTATTTGAACTTAATCAAAACAGACTTTTACAAAGGTAATCACCCTTATAATTTAACAGGTTGTTGCTAAAATAGCACAATCATCTAAAATATCTGACATAGAAATCACATAGCTTGTTGGGAAAGTAATGCAATGTTTTACTGTGTATAATTAAACGCAATTATAAGTCATTCAAATAAACCCGAAAACGCGACATTTGCAAGTGAATATTGTTGACCCACAAGTGTCAAACACTAATCTGAGCGTGAAAACCAATTTATACGCCAGTTTAGAGAAGATTCTCGAAAACTCACCCGGACAGGGAACCCGCGGGTCTCTCCAGGGCGAACCCTGCATCATTCCGGGCCAAAATATGGGCGCCCGCCCTGGAAGCTCCGTCAGCGGCTTAGGGTACCGCGAAACGGCCGCGGGGTTGAAGTACATCCCAGCTGATGCCAAGCCGTTGATTCTGGGAAAGCCCGAAAGCAGCTGCCCCGCAGAGGTGATGGGTCTTCCCAAAATATCGCTTATTCCATGCGGCGTTCCCAGCGGGATCTGAGAGTTCAGGTTGCCGAGGCAAGGAGCCTTGAAGCCCGCGGGATTCTGCAGGGCGTACGGGAATAAAGAGGTCTTCATTTCGGTCATGTTATGCAGCGCAGCCAGTGGAGTGCTGCCCAGAACGAACGCACTCTGTCGGTTACTATCCATCTGCCCGACTGCTAACATTGGTGCGAGTGAACCACAGGACGAACCGCGAAGGAATTAAAAAGTTCAAGAGTGCACAAGAAAGTTTACAACTCATCCACTGGAACTGAACGTTTCAACCGCAAACCGTCAAATTTCGCGAACGTTTCCCGTGCAAAAGTTTTCCCGGAGCAGAATCCCGATGCCGACCGTCGGCAAATCTCACGCCCGCTTTGAGTGCAGCGATCGCCCGCATCTGAAGCGCCCTTCTCCGGTCAATGGACTCCAGCGGCGACGACGAGCAGATAACCGCAGCGCCACCGGCAAACGCGTATCTCCCATTGGAAGACGCTAAGTGACGCTTCGCTCTGATTGGAGGACGCGACGCGGCGGATTTGCATAGACAAAACCTCACTCCATCAAGCTCGTATTGTAACGACATTAATGACGCGTCGCACTGTAGAAATCATTGTTTCGACATTTGAGACAATAGACGCGTTTATTTTATGACGCTGGCAGAGTAACCTCCGTGCAACTAATAACGCTTTTTTCAGCGCTCGTTTGTTTATTTAGAAGTCGCTTTTATTCCGTTTCCTTCAGAACAAATAACACTTTTTAAGTGTGAGAAAACTCGACCTCTTCGTGATATTTAAAGTTAAAATGCACGATATCGCGGGTTATTAAAACGTCCGCTGCAGCTTGTAAATGTAAAAACTCGTCTTGAGTTTATTTACACTTATTTGATAGCATAACTATTTATAGGCTACACGCAGTCTGTTTTATGTTCTCTTTTCGCAGGTTATTAGAATTACTTTATTACTACTGAAAATATCGCTCACCGTTTTAGCGTATAAAATAGCGCAAACGTAATCACTCATAACTTAACAGGTTAAACAACTGACATGATAGATTATAAATCATATAGCTAGCTTGTTGGGAAATTAATGCAATGTTTTACTGTGTATAATTAAAAGCCAGGCTTATATAAGTCAGGCTTATTTAAGCATATTAAACGCTCTGATGCTGATAATATCGAACCCGCTGTTAACGAGACATTTCTCCTGGTCTGATAATAGGCATTTATCTAACCTACTATGCAATTATTTAGCGGACCTGGCTTTGTTAATATTCTCATGAACTATAGGCTATATGTAATATATATGACATCTTTAATGTTCTGTATTTTTTTCTCTTCACGGCTTGTTTTGTGAATTGAATCAGAGACAGGGATCATCTGTTTAAGTGCAGCGTTCATGTTTTATGGATCATGAGTGAAATATGACCGTGCTGGAATTTAAAAGGGTTCGACATTATTTAGACCTTCATCAAAACGACGAGAAAGGAGAAATGCGCTGTGTGAAATATGACGATGACTTTACACTTTTCCATTATAACATGACTCTCATATTATATATTTATTTGTTTATAGGCCTCCCACGTTACCAAACAAAAATGTTAATTGTGGACTGTGTGTTTTGTGGTTATTACATGCTATATTTACATTTAGGAAACGAATTTATCGCTAAATTATTTGATCATATTGGCCAAACCTCAGGTTAATCCTCATGTATGTCAGAGAAGCTCAGAAACGGGTCGTCTTCTGTGCAGTCATGTGATTTTTTTTTCTTTATTGAGTCCATCTGTAATTTCATCCGAATCTCATAATTCTAATGTCGTTGTAAGTCAGCTGGACTGTAATATAAATCTCAGTAAAACTGCTGCTCTTCATCATTAAAATAACTGCAGCCTGTCAGAAAAAATGCGAAAATTAATTTGCATTCCCGAGTTAAATGCACTGAATTATTATGAATTTATTATTACTATTATTTCCCCTTTTTATTTTAGGTTCCTCAGTATTTCCGTCGAGAATAAAAGGTTTGATTATAACATTATATTTAGATCATGTAAAGTTTTTGTAGATTGTATTTTATGAGTTTGTGAAGAGTAAGTCTTTGGTTGTCCTTTGGTTCAGGATGCCTGTGAAACCAACATGTAAAATGTCCTGATATAATCACTGTGTAAACAAATATTTTTACTGCATAAACTGCAATATCAGATGAAGTTGAAAAATAAACAATAAACCCTATTCTAATCTAAATCCCAAGTGTAAAATTGCTTGACCCAATACACTCTTGTTAACAACAACAACAACAACAATAATAATAATAATAATATTAAAAAGTTTCTGGTACTGTTGCATTTGCCACATCTGACTTTTTGCCTTTCTGTGACTGTACATTGAAACATAATACTAAGCAGCTATCGCGGAGTTTGTATGTAGTTTTTGTATAGTATATCAGTTTTTAAGATTTTTCTTATTTAGTAGTCTTAAAATCCCGATTTCAAATAAACGAACATGTTAATTCATTAAAAAGAAAACCCGGTAACCTTCGTTGATTTACTGCGAGGCTCTGCATTCATTTCCAGGGAAACAGCGCCTTCTGCCGGTCACACCGCGAACTGCACGAACAGGAGCAGATAAACTGGCTCTTCATCATATTATGAAAATTTGATTTGAAGTCCTGTCACACTATACAGCACAGATTTGCACTGATTTCATGGTACTTTCTTCTGAAATTTTCCTTTTTCATCATTTTTTAGGACCCTTTTAAAAAGAACTAAATATAACTGATCAGTCTAAATTTTTAGTCTAAATGTTTCTATAATCTGATCATGCTCCCTTATATGGTTCTTACATCTTACAATAATAAAGTCTGCGATCTCTCTCTGTCTGAGCATCTACCAGGACTTTATCTGTCACTTTGTCTCTGGTTCTTCATGTATATTTCATCAGTGCAACAGCTTGAGAGGCTTCACTTATTTTTAGGCCATATTTTCTCTAGTTCCCATATTTCCTCAATTATTTGTCTCATTTTGTCCCCACCATGAAAATAATGTAAGCAGATGATGTTTATAAATTCTATGATGTTTTCTGAGCTCAAGGATTTCAGTTACAGTTGTTTTATTTTGATGTTCAATGTGTTTTTAGGAAGAACAGGGGTCAATGAGGCTGTTCCTTATGCTCACTTGATGAAAAAAAAAAAAAAATTACAAATATAACATTAAAATATCTAAATATTTTAACAATGTTATTTATTGTTTTTATTCATTTTTGTTGTTCAAACAAAAAATCCAAAAAAAAACAAAAAATTGCTTTAAAATCACAAGAAAGAATTATGTATGTGTTATATATATGTTGCATTTCTTTGTTTTAAATATCTTAATTTTGTTTGATGCGTTTTTGCAACAAGTGGGCTTATATATATATATATATATATATATAGGTAACAAAATATTGGTTGAAAACATTATATATTATTATTATTACAACATATTATTATTATAACACACACCAATATTTTGTCCATTTTTGTATATATTTAAAAATATATACAGTACTGTGCAAAAGTCTTAGGCCACTAGTATTTCCAGCAGCTAAAAAAAGGTTTTGCGTCAGTTATATCTATCTTTTTTCGTTTACATTTCCAAACATTGATTTAGCCATTAATTAAACAGCTAAGGAGAATCTTTTCAGGTTTCTTTGATGAACAGAAAGTTCAGAAGAACAGCATTTATCTGAAATAGAAATCTTTTGTAACATTATTATAATAATAATAGTTTCTTGAGCAGCAAATCAGCATATTAGAATGATTTCTGAAGATCGTGTGACTCTGGAGACTGGAGTAATGATGCTGAAAAAAACATTAAAAATCTTACTGTTCAAAAACGTTTGACTAGTAGTGTACATCAAAATATTTCATTATAAAGTTACTTTTTTGTCATGTCTATTCAATGGATTTTAGACAAAATTGACATGTGGTTAATTAGATTAATAGGCAAATCATGTAATCAATTAAATTGAAAATCTGAATCACTTGAGAGTCCAAATTCAACGCCTGCTGACTCGCGTGAACGATTCTCTCTCTGCCATCACAAAATATGTTTCCGATGGTGAATCAGGTTCATTAATCCACAGCTTTATTGATGATGATGAGATCCTGTCAAAGCCTGAACTGCAAAAGAAGCTTCATCTTTCTGTTACAGCATTTTATGTGATTGTACAGATAACAGTCAGTTTATTTTCCATTTCTTAGTGAACATTGTTTAAAACTAAACCTTACATTAATCTTTTTCCAATGGAAGAAATATTTGAGTTTATATACAGTGTTTAGACTATATGCATTTGATTAGACAGAAACATCTGGCTCAAATTTGTCTTAATCTTATATTCTTATTAATGTACAGTGCCGAATGTTATTACATTATTAACTTCAGGGTTTGTACAGCCTTTCGAGAGAGAAATTTTCAGCTACTTTCAAGCATTTCACACAAATGTTTCCAGCAATTTACAGCTCTTTAAAGATCTGATTTGAATGTCATTTTTAATTGGATGACCAAAATATACTGTGGTGAACAAACACTTATGTAAACTTAAAAAATACATCAAATTACCATTATAACCTGTAGATGGCGGAAGATGAGCACTTATTGGCTTATTAGTCATTAATTTCTACTTTTACCTTTATATTTTTCAATTATAAAATCACAATTATAAACTATTATAAAATATCAAATCATCAAGAAATCAGATTTTGTCAGAATCTTGCACTTTTTTTGATGTATGAAGTAAGAAGTCACAAAGTGCTTGGAAAAACAAACTTTTCTTAAATTTGTGACTAAATCACACATAATCACTGAAGTTGTTGGCGAGTTCCATATAATACTATAGAAGAATAATGGTACATTTACAGTATATATATATATATATATATGAGTATAATATATACCTTTTCTACATAAAAAATAATTCTTGTGCATGTTACTGTTGTTAGTAAAATACATTTTGTGAGCTTCCCAACTCAAGATTAGTGCTTTACTGTCAAATGTGTATAAACATGAAATAAACAAGAAATCGCCATTTTATCATATATATATATATACCTCTGAAATTAAAAGAATACTGCACAGAGTAATTTTTATTAGTTGACTTAGTACAGCTTTCCATTGTTTTACTTCAGTGAAGTAGAATTTTGTTTGAATGAAAGATCAAAAAGATGTAGATGCAAATTTATTTTCACTGCCACCTTTACTCATATTTACCAAGGGTGCCAAAACCAGTCATAATGGTAAATTTTTTGAAATTGGGATTTCTACATCATCTGAAAGCTGAATAAATAATCTTTCCATTGGTGTATGGTTTGTTAGGATCGGACAATATTTGAAAATCTGGAATCTGAGGGTGCAAAAAAATCTAAATATTGAGAAAATCTCCTTTAAAGTTGTCCAAATGAAGTTCTTAGCAATGCATATTACTAATCAAAAATTAACTTTTGATATATTTACAGTAGGACATTTACAAAATATCTTCATGGAACATGATCTTAATATCCTAATGATTTTTGGCATAAAAGAAAAAAGGATTATTTTGACCCATACAATGTATTTTTGGCTATTGCTACAAATATACCCCAGCGACTTAAGACTGCTTTTGTGCTCCAGGGTCACATATATTCTTCTCATTTACATAGAAAAATGTACGTTCTGCTAAAAGTATAAAATCCTGTGCAGTTTACACCAGTGATATTTTAGTACAATTTAGATACAGTTGTAGTTTTTATTAATACTTTGAACAAGTTTTTTCCCATTTTCATTTTACTTCTAGTTGGAGTTTTAGTCAATGTGTTGTGTTTTTGTATTTATTTATTTTTTAAATATATCTAAATAGTATTCATTTTTAGTTTAGTTTTATTTATTTAAGCATATCAGGTAAAAAATAAATATAGATGAGAAATATTTCCTTGGCAGCTAGCAGAAATGAAATATGCTTTATTACATATTTTATGTTATCAAACGTTAATTTTATTTCAAGTAACAAAAATGGTTTCAGTTGTATGTTTTAAATTTTTGCTAACTATAATAACACTGGTATACACTGAATATTAGGTCAATATTAGGTCTCTGAAATAAAAAAGTTGCATTTTTCACCAATTTTGTGTAAAAAAAAAAGTTATCAGTCTAAACATATACGAGTCAAGAAAGAGATGACATCTGTTCATCTCACTGGCATTGTAAAATCAGGTCGAGAGCACTGCAATGTAGGATGCAAAATTAATTTTGGCAAATGTAGCAAACAAATAAAAATAATTTATTGCATACATAATTTTTAGCTCCAGCTCTTAAACTTTGGAATATTTTGATCGTAAATGTGAGATTTGCTCATTCACTAGCCAGTTTTAAATCTGCTCTCAAACCTGATTTGTTTTCTCTGGCTTTTGATTGAGGTTAGTTTAAGGGTTTGATGTCAAATTGTTGTAATGTGTTCATTTTTCATATGATGCATGTTTATGCATGTTTGTATTCATATGATGCATGTTTTTATACATGTTTTTATTCATATGATGCATGCTTTTATGCATGTTTGTATTCATATGATGCATGCTTTTATGCATGTTTTTATGCATATGATGCATGCTTTTATGCATGTTTTTATTCATATGATGCATGTTTTTATGCATGTTTTTATTCATATGATGCATGTTTTTATACATGTTTTTATTCATATGATGCATGTTTTTATGCATGTTTGTATTCATATGATGCATGTTTTTTTATATGCTCTGTGTTTTGTTGTACAGCACTTTGGCGCAACTCTGTTCTTTTAAATGTGCTATAGAAATACATTTTGACTTGACTTACACACAGTAAGTTCACATAAAGCACAGCATATCAGAAGTGTTAGTATGAACACCATCCACAAATCTGACGGTCTGTACTGCCATCGTGTGGTAGAAAATATGAAAATCACAAGGTGTCTAACCTGCAGATCTTCAGCGCACACATGGATGGCAAACATCAGAAACACAGATGACCATAACAAACATCATCAGTGTCAGCTCTGAACTCAGCATATGAATGAAGGTGCTCACTCGCCCATAATACAGCGCAGGATGAAGATAGTCCATGAAACACTTAGGACACTATAGTTGATTTCTGTAAGTGAGGAGAGCAAAATAAAGTAAACTCTGACATATTATACACAAAAATTCTTCATACAGTGGACTAGCAGTAAAATTGGGGAGCAAAAATTAGATTTGACACTTTGACCTGAGCATGTTTTGTTCCATAGCTTTCTATCAAAGTTATCTGACTTTATCAAGATCAATTTGTTCTGACACAGTTTAACTCTGAGTTCTTCTCATATTTTATTACCATTTTCTAAACTATAGCCAATAAACTGTGATAATGTGAGAAATGTTGAAGCTGTCTGAATAAATTTTGGTTTGACTGTAGATAGATAGATAGATAGAAATACACATAGGTACAATGGAAGCTTAAGGCGCCATTCACATTTACCCTCGGTTTCACAGACAAGGCTTAAGCCTAGTCCCAAACTAAAATGTAAGTCTGAGCTGTTTCAATTGAAAGAAACTTGCACTGACTGATCTTAAAACATGTCAGTGCCTTTGTTTTGTCTCAAGATGCACAGCAGTAATGTTTTTTTCTAAGCATGTTTATAAAAATTACTTAAATGTCCTAATTGAACTGTGGCCTAATCCTGGCTTAGTCTAAGCCCTGTCTGTGAAACCGGGCCTTAGTGTCTAAACCTTTTTTAATGGTACTTTTGAATGGTAATATATTATGGTTTCCACAAAATAATATGATGACTGGAGTACAAATGATGCTGAAAATTCAGCTTTCAATCATAAGAATAAACTGTATTAATGTTTTTTATTGTATTTTTTGATCAAATAAAAGCAGCCTTGGTACGCATAAGACTTCTTTCAAAAACATTTTTTAAAAATCTCATACTTAATGATCCCATACTTTTGACTGTTTATACACTATATTGCCAAAAGTATTGGGTCGCCCCCTTCTAATGAACAGGTTTGACTACTTTAGTAATTTCTATGAGTACAAATCTTAATGTTAAAGCATATAATGATATTCTAGGAAATTGTGTGCTTCTAATATTATAGCAACAGTTTGGACAGGACCCTTTTCTATTCTAACATGACAATGCCTCTGTGTATAAGACAAGGTTCAAAAAGAAAATTACTGATTCAGTCAGTGTGGAAGAACTTGAATGGTCTGCATAAAACCAAGTCCTAATCCCAGTTTAACACCTCTGGTATGACTGTAAATGCAGGCCTTGAGCCAAAAACTCAAATGACTTGCCAACAAATGACTTGTACATACACTATATAGACAAAAATATTGGGACACCTCCTTCTTTAGAACAGAAAAATGCACTTCCAATCTGTGGCAACAACGATGGGAACATAATTCATGTATTTAAAAATTGTATTTCCATCTCTGTTGCAACAGTTTTGGAAGTGTCTAAAATGACTGACCCATATGTACAAGTCATTGGTGTTTGGTGATGAATTAATTGCGTTAATATCAATATTTGCACAGCAAACTAGGTGTGCACAAAATCACCCCAACACTTATCTTATTTACTCAAAAGACTAAAGAGGGAACTGAAATGTTTCTATCTGCTGAAAACCCAGAAGCTGTTGGCAGGATTTTTGAGTTACAAGCAAGAAATCATTCAGATGATGTTTTGCACTGTCTATTCCATGAGTGTTTTGTGTTAGTACAAGCACACAGCTCTTGAGTCTAGAAGGAACAGCTAGGCAGCAGCTCTATTCCTTCCATGCTGTCAGGAGTGCCTAATGAAAGACAGAAGAAAATTACAGATCACGTGGCCAGAACTTCTGAGGATTTGCCAGCAGCTGCAAACCATTTGAGCTAGGGCATAATCATCTCAACAGTTGTTGCAGTGAAGGAGCTTGGCTCTGTGAGGTAGCCTCTGGCATCAGAAGGCTCTAGCAGCCAGTCACTGAATACAAAGATATAAAGACATTTTACACTGATACCCCTGGAGAGGCTTGTGATGGAGGCCTTGTTATTGGTTTCTGTTTAGGCATGATGAATCCCACGTCCCATCCACAAGCAGGTGGAGAGTAAACAGATATGACATTCTGAGAAAAATACACGGAAAACATGGCCTGATGTCACTGGAGTCCAAATAGAGACTATTGATCAGGTGAAAATGCATTGCTTTGGTGTTTACGTCTGTTTATTATTATAAACATTAATATAAATGCTATTAGTGCAGATTGTATTTAAATCATATAGAGTTTAAAAACTGCAATGCAAAGTGCAGTGCTCTATTTTTGTGTGACATATATAAATGAGTAGCATTGATTATGTGACGCTTTGTAACAATGGTCAGATTTTCTTTAACATCTCAAAGGGTCATTCTGTATCAAATCAACCCAATTCCATTATATATATAACTTTTTTTCTGAAGAAAGACAAATATAAATAGTGATAAAAGCCCAAATATGAAATATCATGGATGTATATTTACTGACTAATCAACTATTTTGTAGAGAAGCGTCAAAATGACCATTTTTACCTGAGATTTGTAACCAAAATACAGGAGAGAAAAAATGACTTCAGAAAGATGGCAGCAGCATTATGTTATTTTTACACAAAGATTGGTAGCTCTATTAGTAAAATCTGTCGACTTTAGTAATCTTTGTTGCATTATGTACCAATGGTGACATTTTGTTGTTTTTTCCCTAATGTTTGCATGCCTGTAACTCAAGAAGTATTAAAGATATCTTGATATGCTTTTAGATTTTGGTTCTCAACAAAATTTTCTTTAGGTATTTCAATTTTATTATGCCCTATATGGTTCAATTCCAGAGATATCTGGAACTCAATATGGCCCCAGAAGTAAAAGAAGCACTTTTCAAGGTTTTTTTTTTCCAATGTTTGCATGCCTGAAACTCAAGATGTATTAAAGATATCTTGATATGCTTTTAGATTTTGGTTCTTAACAAACTTTTCTTTTGGTATTTCAATTTTATAATGCCCTATATGGTTCAATTCCAGAGACACTGGAATCTCAATATGGCTCCAGGAGTAAAAAAGCACTTTTTTCTCCAAAGTTTGCATGCCTGCAACTCAAGAAGTATTAAAGATATCTTAATTTCCTTTTAGATTTTAGTTCTTAACAAACTAGTCATTTGGTATTTCAATTTTATAATGCCCTATATGGTTAATTCCAGAGATATCTGGAACTCAATATGGCCCCAGAAGTAAAAGAAGCACTTTTCAAGTTTTTTTTTTTTTCAATGTTTGCGTGCCTGAAACTCAAGAAGTATTAAAGATATCTTAATATCCTTTTAGATTTTGGTTCTTAACCAACTTTTTTTTTGGTATTTTAATGTCATATGGCCCTATATGGTTCAATTCCAGAGACATTGGAATCTCAATATGGCTCCAGGAGTAAAAAAGCACTTTTTTCCCCAAAGTTTGCATGCCTATAACTCAAGAAGTATTAAAAATATCTTAATTTCCTTTTAGATTTTAGCTCTTAACAAACTAGTCATTTGGTATTTTAATTCTTAAGGCCCTATATGGTTCAGTTCCAGCGATATTTGGATTACAATGTGGCTCCATGAGTAAACTGTACATGTATAAAGTGGTCAAAGGCCAAATGTGGGTCATGTCACATGTAGCTTTTTTTAATTTAAAGAGAAACAGCTAAATAACAAACAATGTTGAAACTAGAAATATATCTTATGTCCTTCTATCAAAGCAATGCAGAGAACATTGTCTGAGTACCAAAATAACATTTTTACCAAGTTTGCTTTTATCTCAAGACATATTAAAGATATCTTAATATCATTATAAATGTTGGTTCTTAATGTACTTTTGTTTTTGCATCTTCATTTTTAATGCCCAATATGGTTCAATTCCAGAGATAATGGGATCTAAATATGGCTCCAAGAGGATTTCAATGTGGATTTCAATATCCAAATTGTTGAATTTTACTTTTATTCAATGGTCAAAAAGCAAATGTGGGCCACTTTGCATACAGCTAATACTTGAAGAAGAATGTCTAAAGAGCAAATAATGTTTGTTTCACTCCATCAAAGCAATCGCATAAAAAATACCTGCGTGCCATTATTCATCTTCTAACATTTGTGCGCCTGTAACTCAAGAAGTGTTAAAGAAATCTCAATATCCTTTTATATTTTGGATCTTAACAAAGTTTTCTTTTGGTATCTTCATTTTTAAGGCCCTATAGGTTTTGATTCCAGAGATATTGAGATCTCAATGTCCTTAATTGTTGAATTTTCCCATAAGCCCATGTTAAGTTTTACCCAAAACTGAAGACATTTTTGAACCTAGAGAGAAAACAGAAAGCATTTTCACTGCTCAAACTTTTTAAATTTAGAGCAAAAAGCTTTTTCTCTGCTCAGAATTGTGGATCCACCATATATGTAATAATAACTGTACATTCCCATAGATCAGATGCGAACCCAGCGGAGCTGATAACTCATGATTTAACATACTGCTTCCCATAGAGAGCGTGTAACTATGAGGGCCCTTCACTTCACGCCGATTCAGAAGATTTACTGTTCATATTGCGTTCAGACCCCTGAGCTTTACTAAACCCTCATGTACAGTACAATGTAAATAAATCATGTACTCCATCTTAATGGAATCAAATCGTCTCTGCCCCGTATTGAATGAGAAATGCTGTGTAAGGTGAAGTTTGCAGACAGAGATTCAGTGCTGGTGTTCGCCTTTAGTGCGCAGATCTTTGATCAACCTGACAGAAGAAAGACCGGGACACTTTCAAGGGCAGAGTCACATCTTTACCTTCAAAGCACCTAAATGCACATATTATATGCAGTAAGTACAGTAAAGCGTTGAGAAGAAAGACTAACTTTCCCTCAGGCCTTCTACTTCTGCTTTGTGCTGATCCCAGCATTTTGAACTCAATTTGGAGCTTTAATATTCTTTGCAAAATCACAAACTTACTCATTTTTAATAAATTCAACAAGGCCTGACAGAGATCTGATTTGTGTTGTGTTGAGGCTCTTCTGTAAAACTACATTTGAATAGAATAGTTCATCTATAGATGCAAAATTCATCACCATGTACTTAAATCACGTGATTTCATGCTGCAGACTGATTTCTTTATTCTGTAGAACATGAACTCCTTGTTTTGAATAATGCACCAATGAGGACAAACGCAGCAATGGTTGCATGCTTCATCACTTACGATAAGAACTGAAATTGAATTGAAAATTGAATCAAAAAGCACGGCATGAACATTCTGCTAAACATCTCCTTTTGTGTTCCACAGATCAGAAGTCATTTTCACTGCTTAGATTCGTGAATTTAGTAAGAAAATACAAAATATTTTTTAACTGTGAGAAAATTAAAGCAGTTTTTAAATGAATGAAATTCTGAATTTACTGAGAAAATAGAAGCACATTTTTAATTTAGTGAGAAAATAAAATTTAGTGAGAAATTAGAAGAATTTTCATGGCTCAGACGTTTTAAATTTAGTGAGAAAACAGAAGCAATTTTTAAATTTAGTGAGAAATTAGAATAATATTCATGGCTCAGACATTTCGAATTCGGTGAGAAATTACAAGAAGAATTTTCACTGCTTCAACTTTTTAATTTAATTAGAAAATATAAGGATTTTTTTTACATATACAACGAATAATGCATATGTGCATCGAGGACAAATGCATCAGTTGCTGTGTGTCTTTTTTTGCATTTTTGAATTTAGTGAGAAATTAGAGAATTATTACTGCTTAGACTTTTAGAATTTAGTCATAAAGTAGAAACAATTTTTGAATTTAGTGAAAAATTAGAAGAATTGTTACTGCTTAGACTTTTTGAATTTAGTCAGAAAACCGAAGCAATTTATTGAATTTAGTGAGAAAATTTAATTTTTTAACTTAGCCAGAAAATAAAAGCAATTTTTAAATTTAGTGAGAAATTAGAATCATTTTCACGACTCAGAAGTGTTGAATCCAGTGAGAAAATAAAAGCAATTTTGAATTCAGTTAGAAATTACAAGAAGAATTTTCACTGCTTCAACTTTTTAAATTTAGTAAGAAAATAATAAAGTGTGTGTGTGTGTGTGTGTGAGAGAGTGTGGGTGTGTGGGTGTGTGTGTGTGCGTGTGTGAGTGTGTGAGTGTGAGCGTGTGTGTGTGTGTGTGTGTGA
>JAFVLL020025509.1:0-14679 GCA_021397915.2 Tor tambroides | reverse complement strand
CAGACGCCTCCACCCATGTGATTGTGGCTGATAGTTTCTCGAGCTGTTGGGATGCTCCAGATGATTTCAGGAGGGTGAGTGGAGCATGTGTGGTTAACTGAGCATTTGACAGTGACGCGTGTCCCGGGCTCGATGTCTTCAGGGAGGGATGACATCACAGGTTTGCCGGGTGCTTTTTAACACCAAGACATTAAATTAGTTTTGGGATGAAGTACATATTCAAAAGTATGTGAACCCAAGTGATTATATGTGGTTATATTTCCTCACCCCTCATTATAATGAACACACAGCTGTTGTTGAAGCTGTATCTCTCATTTTCTCTTTCTGCTTGAAAACAGAATGGCCCATTGTCATGAGTTTGGACATTATCCATCTCCACAGTACAGTTCTGCTCATCCGGGTTTCCAAGGAGTCTTGTGCGGCCTTTGAAGTTGTCTAAGACATCAACTGGGTCGGTGTGGAACATGTAGCCACCTTTTCTGGTGACCCAAAGAACTCGAAGTTGAGTGAGATATTCCTCTTCCGTCTTGAAACTGCATGGTATTACCACACATGAACGAGGCAACGCAGTGATCTTGGGTATCACATCTGCCACGTATTGGAAATAGGCTAAATTGATATAAAATGAATCATTATTATTACAGAACTTAACATTCCATTGCCAAAACGCTTATGAGTGCAGTGCAATAAAGCATATGAGAGCAGCTACAGAAGGGAAAACATACTTTCATTCAGGATTTGATCTGCTGGTTTTTGATATTCTGTAAGAGAATTGGTATAAAACAATTATGGTTGGTTTTGGATTTAGTGAAGTGTGCATTTAAGCCTTAGGCTAGAAACATACTTGAAACTATATGAATGCAAAAATACACAAATTCTCTTTTGCATAACTTGTTCTCAATTCAGTAAACAAATGCATGCATGAAACATCAACCACAATTTAGTATGAAGACATTACAACAAGGCGTAATTTGAATGGTGAATATTCACCAAAGAGAGATTTTCATATTAGTTATAAGGTTTACAAAAAAACAAGAACAGATAAAATACAGCTATAATAAGTAGACATAAATTACACACACGATGCTAACGAGTTACTCACCTTGTACACGCAAAACAACATAAGTTTCAATGTTTCCTTCGGAAAATTTTGCAGTGCATATCAGTCTCTTCGCATGGTCTTCTTTTGCACCCAGAAAGGTTATGTTGGAAAATGCAATCTGAAACTGATCTAAATCAGAATGCTTTTTGTTCCACGATGAGACCTGCATGTTCTCATAGTTCCATGTGATGACTGGATTCTCTTTCTGGCAGGAATGGTAGATGGTACAAGTGAAGTTCTGTGCGACGCCCTCTGTGACATCTGCCAGTTCAGGCTCAATCGATATGTTATAATGAACACCTGAAATTGAAATGAAATATTGTAATAAGTTCCACTATGATATTTAAAGTGAACTTACGGCATAACATATTTGTTTACCCACATTTTGAACTTTTGACCTCTGTAGCTGTTACTGTTATGTCACCATAATGTGTTACTGAACACTCAATAGTTGAGCTTTCTCCTTTTACGACACCTGTGCGTGTCAGAGTGGTTTTCCACAGGCCGTCTTTAACAGACTCATCCTTTATTTCGTCAGATCCTTCTATACCGTTCAGAGTGATGGTTGGTTTGCTGTATGGACACGTGTGGAAGGCAAAACACGCTACAATGATGGTATCGCCTGTTCTTTCACCTCCAGAAACACTGATGCTGGGCTGTTGTGGAGTCGCTTTAATTGACAGAAACATTAGAATTAGTACATTATATAATGTTTTAAAAATTTACACTGGCCCCAAAATGATTCGGACAAAGCTTATCTGAGCCATTTTTAAAATTATTTTTAATCATACCACCATTTTGATATACAATGCTAGATATGGATAAAAAGTTTTGGGCAAATGGCCTTGCCTTTATTTTGAAATGTTATTTAAACAAATAAATTGGTTAGAAAGAAGTCGGTTTGGGAGATTTTATTTGGGAGTATTTAGTACTATTGTTACTGGCTACACAATAATCTACTACAGCTGGACAATTATAGTCATTACAGATGAACAATATTATTCCAAGAACATTTACATACCATCAACAAGAACTGTAGAGGTAGCATCATCAGTTTCATAGTTTTCCCATGCAATATTTTCAGGGTCAATCCTTGTGTATAACTTCTCTCCATTGTGAGACGATTCCAGCTTTTTGATCAGCAGACTGCAATCCCAATCTGATTCTCCATATAAATCAGTTTTTCCTCTGAACATCTCATTGACATTGTTTGGATGCAAAGGATCATAAACTAAAGGTAAACCTTTAGAATCCCGCTGATACCACACAACCCTACGTGGGTTTTTGGGTGGGTTTGATTTATAGCTGAAAGAACATGGTATGACCAGACAGGAACCTTTTAGGCCGTGAATGTCTTTGGGCATACTCACTTCCCATCCCAAAGCATCATACAGCAGAATACCTGTGAGACAAAAATTGGAGAACATTTAATGGCTGAGTGGTAGATTAAACAAAAAAACTTTTTTTTTAAATCATCCTTACATTTTCCATATTTTCTGCTTTCAGTCACAGAAATAATTAAAAATCTCAAGTTTTTAGCTTGTATAAACATACTGTTATGCAAAAGAATTGCTGTTTTGAAAGTAAAATAATGTGTTTTGTCAACCACAGCATTACAGACATTACAACAAGGCACATTTTGAAAGGTAAATATTGTTAGAAAGTAAATCAATAGGAGTTTTTCAAATTTCTTTAAGTATGAAGTTTACACAAAAAACAAAACAAAACAAACACCTAGACAAGACATATAATGAGACAAAGAGAGATCACACGCATCAAACATGATGCTAACAAATAACTCACGTTGTACATGTAAAATAGTAGAAGTTGTAATGTCTCCTCCAGAAAATGTTGCAGTGCATATCAGCTTCTTCCCACGATCTTCTTTTGCAGCCAGAAAGGCAATGTTGGAATAGCTGATCCAATTTAAACCTGAACGTTTTATTTTCTTTGTTGTGACCTGCATGTTCTTATAGTTCCATGTGATGGTTGGCTCTTTCTGGCAGGAATGGTAGACGCTACAAACGAAGTTCTTTTCGATGCCCACTGTGACATCTGCCAGTTCAGGCTCAATCGTTATTTTATGATGAACACCTGAAATTGAATTGGAATATTGTAATAGGTTTCACTGTGACTTTTAATGTGAACTTACAGTTAATAGCATACAAAGCCGTTCATATTTGTGTTTACTCACATTTTGCACTTTTGACCTCTGTAGCGGTCACTGTTATGCCACCATAATGTGTTACTGAACACTGAATAGTCGAGCGCTCTGCCTTTACGAAACCTTTGCGTGTTAGAGTGGTTTTCCACCAGCCGTCATTAAAAGACTCATCGCTGATTTGATCATATCCTTCTATACCGTTCAGAGTGATGTCTGGTTTGCTGTATGGACACGTGTGGGAAATTGAACATGCTACTGTGATGGCATCACCTGTCCTCTTACCTCCAGAAATACTGATGCTGGGCTGCTGTGGACTATCTATAAGGGACAGAAACATTAGAATTTGTACATAATGCATTTTAAAAATATTTAAGTATTTTGACACTACATATTTGAATTTCATTGCATTAGATACAAAACCAACAGGCATCTGCAAACAAATTATTTCAGAACTAACTTCACTTCTCTATTTTCTTCTTCTTCTTCTTCTTCTTCTCATTATTATTATTATTATTATTATTATTATTATTATTATTATTTGTAATCATTTGGTCTCAAGCCCAGTTTTCATAGATGTATGAAGTCAGTTCCTCTCATATTGTGTCACAGTAGAATAACCACTGGTGTACTTCATTTTAACATAAAACATGTCTCACAAAGTTTGACAGCCAGAAAGTGTCCAAGACATTTCGTCTTCATTTTGAAAAATATCTATAGCTTTATAACTTAAACTTCTCATTTCATTAAATGTTTTAACTGAATAATTTGCTTTTTTTTAGAAAGCCTATTTGGAAGAAGCATTTTACTGTGTCTGTCGTTACTGACCACACAAAATTTCACTACTGTTAGACAACCACAGATATTACAGTGGTATACAGAATACTAATCCAGAAATATTTACATACCATCGACAAAAATTGTTGAGGTGACATCATAAAATTTGTAGGTGCGCCATCCAACATTTTCAGGGTCAATCCATGTGTATAATGTCTCTCCGTCATGAAACAGATCCAGTTCTTTAATCACCAGACTGCAATCCCAATTTGATGGATTACCATATAAACCAGTTTTCCATCTGAACTCCCAAATTACATCATATGGATACCGTGGATCGTAAACTAAAGGATAACCTTTAGAGACCCACTGATACCACACAACTCTACGTGGGTTTGCAGGTGGGTATGATGTGTAGTAGAAAAAACATGGTATGACCAGACAGGAACCTTGGAGACCGTGAATTTCCTTTGGCATTCTCACATACCATGCCAAAGCATCATACAGCAGAACAACTGTGGGGCAAAAGTTGGAAAACATTAAAGTTAAAAGTCTATTTTTGTTTTCAATTAACATATTTTTTATTCAATCAAAGTAATTGAAAATCTATAATAAATGTGAAACAAGTCATCATAAAGAAATATAAATATCTCATCAACACATTGATCCAAAAATGAAAGACTATATCTAGGTAATGTACTGCATATGCTTTTTCTTTGCCTTTCACCCTGCAGCTCCTCAGGAATGCTTGTATTTCAGTATCATCATACAAAGATAGTAAATTATGAGATGTGTTTGCAAGCATTTTTGCTTGGATGGAGGCAAACTTGTCAGTCGTATCATATCATATCGCTTCATACTGTACATTCAGAAGGTGTGGCCAGGTGAGTGATGCAAATATGATTACATCATCCACCCCTGCAGTTAGTTATCTTATAAAAAAATATTTTGAAAAACATGTTGAAAATTAATGGATTGGAGAGATCAATTCACACATTAGATTAGCTTCCCTGTTGCTTAAATGTCTTACGATATTGGTTGAATTTGCATTAATCATTTTAAATTGAAATCAATTTTTGGTTAAGAATTCCTTGTGCAAAAGCTCTACAAATACATGACCTGACATTTAGCCACAGACTTTAGGGTGTGTAACCATTAGATCCAGTAAAATAAGCAGCACAAGAAAAGACAACAGAATTCATAAAGACACTAAATGACCTGACCTAAAAAAAACTAGCAGAGGTCAGATAATTAAAAAAAAAAGACAAGAAAAGAAAAGAAAAGAAAAGAAAAGAAAGAGTGATAGATTTTAATGCTGTGCACCCTTATCAGACACACCTAATGTATGAAGAAGAGAAACAGAAAACAGATCCAATACCTTGTAAGAGCAAATGAACTAGCAGAGATCCCACCATGTTCCCAGGTTTGCCCTTAAGTGAAATAAAAAATAACTGTTGTTTTATGTGTTAAAAAAAAAAAAAAAAAAAAAAAAAAAATTTCAAAATGAAGTAAAGAAATGTTTTTCAGCAATGGAAATGTCACCCAAGGGACATTTAGGGTGCACACCCTAAATGCCTATTTTCAGTTATTCTTTTTTTTTTTTTTTTTTATTTAAGTTTTGACCATCAAATCTGTAAAACATGGGGCTAAAGCTTATGACGTGAAACTTTAAGTTGTCAGTTAAATTAAATCCTAAATTATCAAATCGTGCTCATGTTAAATCAGATATACAATCATCTTTTTTCATTCTTACCTTCTTAATCCAATTTCAGGTCGGTTGGATGAAAAAGGCCTACAGCATGTACTTTAAAATGCAAGAACCTGAGAGCAAAAGACAAAAATGCTGTTTGGTTACGCAAGAGATTCTATAATAGGAAGTGAGAGCTATACCCACACTCTTAATAAAACATAAGTAAAGAGGAGGAAGGATGTATAATTTTCTTCCAAATAAGTCTGTTTTGCTTTTCAGTCTCTAGTCAGTCCCACTGCTAATTTAACTAACGTTTAATCGTTTTGTTTTGAAATGACTTGAAAATTATGTGCTCCATAAAGCATGACAAACTCTATGTAAATTTAAAAAAAAAAAAAAAGAAGAAGAAGAAAACATCAGCTATAATCAGCTGTTTACGTAAGGTTAGGGAAATTTAAGTAGGCTACATTTTTACAAAACAGATTTTTTTTTTTTTACTAGTTGTTTAACTGATTTGCTGAAGCATCCTAAAATCGAGCCTCTGAAATACATTCTAATACCTTTTAGCATTTAGAAAGTTTTGACACCTGTCACTGACACTGATTTATGTTTCAGGGGTATCAGATAAAAAGGAACTGGTCCACTTTTACCAAATGCATTGAAAGCCTAAGCTGACTGTAGAAACAATTGCACAAACTATTTTTGAATTGCAGGCTGTTTCCCAAAAGCATCATCTACAAGTGCTCTGCAGTAATTGTACTAAAGTTTACTAATGAGTAAAAAAGTGCATAGTAAGGAGATAGACATGTGCAGCCACCTGCAAGACAAATGCAAAATTACACTAATATTCTATTTACATTTATTTAAATCAATAATTACAATGAATGGAAAAATTCAATTAATGCTTTAAAATAAAACATGAAGTAATTAAGTGCACTTATAAAAAAAAGTACACCAATTTGTGCTAAGATTCAGGTTGCTTTTGTAAATAAATTTCATTGTGATTTTAAAAAGCAGAAAAAAGTCAGCAAATTCTTTGACCCAGAAATATCCAGTATTTAAGATGATATATGCCATTTTGGACCTCTTGACAGTGAAAATTAATAAAAGAATTTTCCCAAAAAATAAAATATAGACTCATACAAACCCCTCTCAATCATTACTTGTGATTCATTAGAAGTGTGTGGTGTTGCTTGTGTCTACAATGCCCTCTGCCTGTACTGTTCTTATTTGCTTCTTGATTTGCTCTGTTTGGGACGTTTCTATTGGCACAAACCAATAATTGAGTGGAAAGATGGGACTTCATCAGGAAGTTATTGTTTATTTTAGTTCATGAAGCTCCAAGTTATCCTGTCTCGACACAAAAACAGATCAGTATGTTGCATACTGCTCTTCAACTAAAAGATAACTACGCAGCGTAATTACGTTTTTATGATGACACGTAATTTTTGTTTTGTTTACTAGCGAGCTATATTGAGGAAGGCTAAATTCACTTGCGTATTATTATGTATTACTATATAGCCTAACTATTAGCGTATAATTATTCATTTCTACACACAAAAATGCTATTTATGTATGATAAACACACACTATTTGGAAACAAACAAACAAAAAACATATTTGCAAAATACCCATCATAATGTTCCCGCGTGGAATCTTCTTGAGTCGGTAGTTCTGATGGTATCATGCCGGTTTATAGCGATTCCGCCCTCTAGGAAAGGCAAAGTTTGAATTGAAAATGTCTGCATAGTGCACCTTTAATAAGCCACCTGCACAAATATTAAATACAAATACAGATGCAAAAGACTAACAGTGCAGGTGCTGCATTGCACTTCATTAAACCTATACGCTAGTACAAATGAAACATCAAGATGCTGTTCCACAGTTATGGGTACAGTTTGGCCTCACAGAGATGGATGATTGGGGAAAAAAAAAAAATTGGGGAAAAAAAATAAATAATAGATCACGACAGTTATAGTTACTGTATATAATCTAGATGCCATTTGGGTGGCTACTGTAGGCTACATGACTGTTATGACATGGGTACAGTTTGGCCTCACTGAGATGGATGATTGGGGGAAAAAAATAGATCACAGCAGTTATAGTTACTGTATATAGTCTAGATGCCATTTGGGTGGCCTTATTAAAGGTGGGGTATGTAATTTTTCAAAAACGTTTTAGGTTTAGGTTTAGGGAGAAAGGGGTGGAGACAGGTAGGTTTAGGGATATGTAAGGTGGGAGGAGTTGGATCTAGATCCAACCTCGCCCCCTGGATCTTGTGTTCTGCAGTGAGGACCATCTCAAATATTCCATCATTTCTAAAATGAAACTTAGCTTTCGGTACCTATTTCGGTGCCTATTACCAACAGCATCAAATCTGAATTAAAGGTGAGGTATGTAATTTTTCAAAAACGCTTCAGAAAACTGAGTCAGGGCCGAGTACCAAAACAAACTTGTAGCCAATCAGCAGTAAGGGGCGTGTCTACTCATGATATGGAAGAGAGAGCGTTCAGTGAACAGCCGAGCCGAGCAACAGAAAGATAGAGACGGCGGATAAAAAACAAAAGAGGAAAATGTCTGCGGAACGATAAGTCAAGAAGTAGGACCCGTGTAAATATCGGATCAGCTTTCCAGCGCTGGAGAGAACTCAAGGAGCGGAAGTCCTGCGATCGGACGCCGCGGTTGCTTTGTTTCTTCCCAATAGGTGAGTAACACCGTGTCTACACCGGTCGCGCCGCGACGCAACAGCTAAAGCCTACCTACACTGGATGCGTGTATTTCAGCCGAGAGTGTAGTTGTTTAAAACTTAAATCTGCGGTTTATTTATAAAAACAGCGCCTATTTGAAAATGTGCTTCGCCGATTTCGGAGACGTGAGCTCCACGCGATCACCGGGCGCTCAGTGCTCATGGATCCCGAAGAGAGGAGCATAACCTCGGCTAGTCCTTCTGACATTTGCCGCTGGCTCTGATGTCTCTGTAGTGGTTAAACATAAGATATAATTCATTTTGGGTAAATCTAACAGGTAATCTTTGGTCTTTATTCTATTGTTCTATTAATATGTTAAAATGAAAATGAAAACAGGCAATGTTTGATATAATATTTCGTTTCATTGTAATGTATGTACCTTCCCTGAACTACATTTCTGCGGCTATTAATATTTTTAAATGAAAACGAAAAGAGGCAGTGGTGTTTGATATATTTCGTCTGTAAATACAGTGAGGAAGATTGCAGCAGCCAAGGCGAGCTGACTGACAAGATGTTATCAAGTAAGCTGCTCTTTGCAGAATTACCGGACTTGCTTCGTTCCGTCCGCGGGAGTTCACACTCCCGAGTCTAACTCGTGAAGTCCGAACTACCGAGGATGTAAGTCCGAAATTTGTGTGCTTGGTATTGAGAAACGCGCGCAGACCTAACGTTACGTCACGAGACTATTTGCCTAATCTTCTCAGTACTTTAGACCGTGATGGAAATGCAGACAGCAACAGGTCTGGGGGAAAAAAGTTCCTGGGACATATTGTTCCAGGTAATTTCGGTGGAAAAGCGGCTTATGTTTCACAGAATTAATCGTTGCCTGGGTTGCGTAGGTTACATATATGTGGGGCAGATCTATCAAAATAGGGGCGAGACCCTTTTGGGGTAGGGGCATGTTTGTTTTGGTGATTTCAAATATCAACATTGGCTTCCAGAAATCGCTTACCCTGCCTTTAATGGGATAGTTCACCCAAATATGAAATTGCCATCATTTACTTGCCTTCATGTTTTTCCAATCCTGTACAAATGACTTTGTTTTGTTGAGCACAAAAGAAGAAGAATGTTGGTAACCAAACAGTTGCTGGGTTTTTTCACAAACTTTCAAGCAGCACTGTATATTCCTTGTGCTTACTATAATTCTTACTTCTTTGCTTCCTTACTCTGAATCTTTCTTCTCCTTCTTTCTTCTGTTTCTTTTGCTTTTCCCCTCTCTTTGCATTCCACTTATATATTACTTCTTTTGGGTTTTTCTGCTGATATTCACTACCTCATCCCTTATATAATAATATAGAATACTCTGCACTTTAGTATAAATTAGTGAATAAGACTGATCTTAATTTTGTTTACATTTATTTCATATTTACTTTATTCTTTTATTGTATTAATCATTTTTATTTAATAAATTTGTTATTCCCTCTTCTAAAATTGATCTTTGACATAATCATTACTCGTCTGCCTGGATCTCACTGCATCAGTCCATGTTTTAGATGCATGGTGGCATAATTAATTAGATTCCTAAACATAACAAATATTTGTTTCGTGGTACAATAGTGAATTAATATAGTTTTAATATAGTTTTAATAGTTTTTAATATGTTTTATTAGTGTTTCAGAGTAGAAGCAGAAAGCAGGCTCGAAAAGAAAGCCTAGTCTTGCCAGTGACACAAGCAAGACGATGCCCTTAACAGGGTGGTAAGACAGTGTGTGGGTACCTTGAAAATTTACTCCAAATAGACCTCCCAAATCAAAAAGAGGAACAGAGAAATGTAAATAATGCAGTTTGACATTTCATCTCTCTTTATACAGATGAATGTTTAACAACCACCACCAACAACTGAACTGATGAGCATTCATTTATGCAACCACAAGCTGGTGAAATGTTGTGAAACTTAAAAATGAACATTGTGTTACTAGCTTATGAACAAATGGAAGATTCTTCCCCAACAACAGTGCTAAATATAGTCACCTTTAAAAGAAACACATTTCTGACTGTTTAGATTTGATTTTAATGATAAAACAATCTTTGCTACCTTGTTTCCAAATGAGAGGCAAAATATTTGCGAAAATTAATACTATATTCATAATAGAGTGAAACACACTAGAAATATACCCCTGATTCTTCAGACATGAGTTTTGAAATGTCAAATGTGAAATAAATACCGCATTTATCAAAAAGATATATATTATCTCTCACTACCCTAAAATTATATAGCTATCATCAGACAGCACTAAGAAAATGCAAATACCGGATTGGGACTCGGCATTGGCAGATACTCAATATTAAATGAGTCTGATCAGATCTGGGGCAAAAAAATACAAATAATGTTTGGTACATCCCTAGCATTTAGGCAATTTTGGAACTTTATTGCAGAACTTTATCATTCTTCATTCTTAAGTAATTTAATTAATTAAAATGTACTATGGAAAAGTAAATTAAGTAGTCACACTTAATTCACATGTATGTTTCTTTATTTTAAAGAAAGGTAGCACATGCATAATTCAAGCAATACATTTCACAATTTTTTTTTTTTTTTTTTTTTTGACTGAATAAGCACTTGTTTTTTTTTGTTTTGTTTTGTTTTTTTAATTCAAGCTGTCCAATGGGTGAGCCATAAAAGCATGTTAAAGTCAATAAAAAAATCATTTCTCTTTGTTAAATTTAGAAACTTTTTTTGACTTATTTTTTTCTGTTTTTTTTTTTCTGTTTTCCTGTTTTTTCTGTTGTAATTTATAAAACAATGTTGAACAGAGGAACAGTATGGGGAAATGATATGATCCAGACTCAAACCACATCATCCATCTATCAGAGCACATGCACAGCGCAGATGATGAAACGTTGTCTTCAGACATTTCCATATAGGTTGGTGAAATCAGCATCATAATCAGAACCCTTAAAGGAAAATTTAAGATATGCAGAAGTCAGTGAATAGCATATTAATCACAGAAACTCAAAGTCAATACATGTAAATGTGATGTAATAAATAAATGTGACCCTGGACCACAAAAAGTGTCAATTTTTCGAAATTGAGTTGTATACATCACCTGAAAGTTGAGTAAATAAGCTTTCCATTGATGTATGGTTTGTTAGGATCAGACAATATTTGGCCGAGATACTACTATTTGAAAATCTGGAATCTGAGGGTGCAAAAAAATCAAAATATTGAGAAAATTGCCTTTAAAATTGTCCAAATGAAGTCCTTAGTAATGCATATTACTAATCAAAAATGAAGATTTGATATATTTATTGTAAGAAATTTACAAAATATTTTCATGGAACCTGATCTTTATCTAATACCCTAATGATTTTTGGCATAAAAGAAAAATCAATAATTTTGACCCATACAGTCCAGGGTCCAGGGTCACAAATGTACTCACACGGTAGGATTTTGGCTCACTGAGGTGCATGAGGAAAATAAGAATTTAAAAATCACATGTTTGAAATTATTACAACAACTGTTAAGCTAAATATATTGACTATTCATAGACCTTAAATTGCAGCTTAAAGAAAATCTATAATGTTTTTTTTTTCTGTTATAAAAACCAATGTTAAAGAGGAAGGAATCCTGAAGTCACATGGAGACACTCTGTTCATATAGGCTTCATTATTTTGCTGTGTAATGTGAATTTTTAGTTACCGAACGATTCATGCTGCATGTGGTTGAAATGCACTGACCTCTTTGGTGATGGCATATGAGGTTTGGAGAAAGGCTTGTTTTCTGACACCGTACAAGTGTTGTTTTCCCTGTGAACAGAGAAGGTTCATCAGTAATGCCAGTTTGGGAAAATACTTTCTCATATCTCTGTTGAATATACAATGGCAACCATTAATTTTAAAAATATATAGTGTAAAATACAACACGTATGAACATACTTTTACTGGTTGTTTTTTTTTAAGAATAAAATACTGACATGTATTCTGCTCTCATATTTGCATTGGCTCTGGGTGATTGGTGTCTACAACAAAAAGAGAATAAAATCAACAAATTGGAGGATTTTATTATTTAATAATGAAACACAAAATGGCGAATACTGACCTAGAAAATCGGCTCCAGATGCTCCGTCTGTTGAGATGTGTATGTGTCACGTAATGTTTAATATTATGTAATGTATAATATGATTAATTGTTAACATTATTTATGGTTAATTTTAGTAATGTTATAAAAAATATATTTTCAACCTGCCTTTGTTCAGGCTTTGGTGGTCTTTCGGGAGCATCTCCAGTGTACCTGTAAATAACACTAGTTAATGCACTGGAGAGATTTTGACAACCAACACTAACCAAACTTTCTTTATTTCTACCTTTTTATGTTGTACTTGCCTGGTATTTGTCCTGTTTCCCCTGTTATTCCAAGCTGCTCTTCCTTCAGGCATACTAAAACGACTGGGGAGAAATTTAAAATAGTCTCAGGATAAGAAAAAATATACATATACAAAAATGCAAAGATGAGACAAAAGTCAAATCCAGCCCTGTTCCAAACGGATCTCCTACATCAGACAATAGGGTTAAAATTGAAAGTGTATTATAAATCAGAAGATCGTTGCTGTTAAAGTGAATTAATGAGTGAACATTGATTAAATGAGTATCTCATACATACCTTGGCTCAGATTGTGTTAGTGAACCTTGCATATCCGGATTAGGCCATCTACAATTAATTATGAAAATGTGAAGACAATAAGTTGTCAATGCTGATAAAAACAGAAACTAAGCAGAGCAGTAGCAGACGTGTTTTGTAAATTTAATAGTACCATCCATATCATTATGTCTGGATAAAATTGGTCACCATGTACTTTTCACCAGCACTGTCTGTAGATTATCTAACCCAAAATTGGGGGTGATCTGATAAACACTGTAGGACACAGTATAAAAAAGTATGTTTCCAACAAGATGTAAGTTATAAGCAGAAACTAGTGCAGTTCTGACTTATTAGACGTGCTAGATGGTTTAAGATGAGAACCAGTTTCAACAGACATTTTGAGGAATGAGTATCAGCCAAAAAACACTTACTTGTGTCGCTTGTAAATGAAGAATCCAGCAAGTATGCAAATGAGGATGAACACAAGTGAAGATGCAATGACATAAGGCCCAAATCCAACCCCTTGAACTCCTATGATAGTTATACACATCTCTTACAAATCACGAAGTGCAGTTCCTATTTGACCAGTCATATTAAAACATAAACTAATGCCATTAACCAATCAAACTCATTAATATATATATACATGAGAAGATCCTCCAAAACTTATTGGATGTAACTGTATCAGTCTGTACTTACTTCTAATACTGAGGAAGGCAGTATTTTCCTGTGTTTTACCGCCCCAATATTTGGCAGCACAGACAATTTCATCTTTCTCTTCATATCCAGTTGGAATAAAGGTCACAGCAGACACTGTTTCCCAGACGCCTCCACCCATGTGATTGTGGCTGATAGTTTCTCGGGCTGTTGGGATGCTCCAGGTGATTTCAGGAGGGTGAGAGGAGCATGTGTGGTTGACTGAGCATTTGACAGCGACGCGTGTCTCAGGCTTGATGTCTTCAGGGAGGGATGACATCACAGGTTTTTTGGGAGATGCTTTTTAATAAAAAACACAAAAATGCTATATTAGTTCTGGGATGTGATGCATTAAGTACATTTTCAAAAGTATGTGAACCCAAGTGAGTGGTTATATTTCCTCACCCCGCATTATAATGAACACACAGCTGTTGTTGAAGCTGTATCTCTCATTCTCTCTTTCTGCTCTGAAGCAGAAAGGCCCGTTATCTTGAGTTTGGACATTATCCATCTCCACAGTACAGTTCTGCTCATCTGGGTTTCCAAGGAGCCTTGTGTGGCCTTTGAAGTTGTCTAAGACATCGACTGGGTCGGTGTGGAACGTAGCCACCTTTTCTGGTGACACAAAGAACCCTAAGTCGAGTGACATATTCCTCTTTTGTTTTGAAACTGCATGGTATTACCACACATGATAGAGGCAACACAGTGATCTTGGATATCACATCTGCCATGTATTGGAAATGGGCTAAAATACAGGTGCATCTCAATAAATTAGAATGTTGTGGAAAAGTTCATTTATTTCAGTAATTCAACTCAAATTGTGAAACTCGTATATTAAATAAATTCAATGCACACCGACTGAAGTAGTTTAAGTCTTTGGTTCTTTTAATTGTGATGATTTAGGCTCACATTTAACAAAAACCCACC
>JAFVLL020025508.1:0-33309 GCA_021397915.2 Tor tambroides | reverse complement strand
GCAAACACCTTTGCCATAATATTAATTCCTGTTAGATTTTTGTGTGTTACATAGAGAACTGTGTGTTGTGTTTTGCAAAAAGTGTTTTATGAAATCAAAGCCTGAGCATGGTTTTGCAGATTTGGTGGTGTGTGGTTGTTTGAGTGTCAGGTTTGAGAAATTGTGTGACAAGTAAAGATTTTGTGTGTAAGCAGTTGAAAAAAAAAACTGTAAGATATCATTTTGAGAGGAAATTAAGAATATTTCTTTAAATAAAGGATTTATTTGAATGACACATACTTAACATTATAAAAACCCATATTTATGAGTTAAGCCATATATGCCAAAAAAACAACGTTTGCTGGAATGTTTCATAATTCACATATTCAAAATCATTCTGTTCTGCCTTGAAATAAATTGCACATTCAAGAACTATGAACAGTGGATGTAAAGACTGAATACAGTAGCAACTATGGTCTTTATAATGAACTAATAAACTAACAGCAAGTAAATTTGTTCACCTGGTAAATATATCACATTATCCGCTTAGTTTAAATCAAAAACTCTATTCCCCGGTTTCACAGACAAGGTTTAAGCCTAGTCCTAGACTAAAATATAAATCTGAGGTGTTTCAACTGAAAGAAACTTGTACTGACTGATCTTAAAATTATATCAGTGCCTTTGTTTTGTCTCAAGATGCACACCAGTAATGTTTTTTCTAAGCACATTTATAAAAAATTACTTAAATGTCCTAACTGAACTATGGTCTAAACCTGGCTTAGTCCAAGCCCCGTCTGTGAAACCAGGCCTATGACTTTTCATTCATGACTTAATCCTTGGTCGCCTGCCTCTATTTTTCTTGTTTGGCCTGTTTTTTTTCAGGGCCCTCACTGGTTTGAGTTCATCAAACTCATTTTTCTTTGGTGCCGGTGTCAGTTTTGTCTTTGCTGGTTTAGGATTAGATTCAGATTGCACAGGTCTAGCCTTTGTGGTCTGCATGGGTTTGTTTGGTGTAGTGGCTTTGGTAGGGATGGAGGTCTCGTTGAAGGAATGAGCATTTTCTCCAGAACAGTTCTTAAAGATGGCTGCCTCCATCACAGACTGACCTCGCAGCTCAGAGGGGTAACCGCACACGGCCTCAACTCTCAGACTCGAATTTTTCAACCATCTGAAAGAAAGTTGAGATGATAGATAGATAGATAGATAGATAGATAGATAGATAGATAGATAACAGTTACTTTTTATGGATTACATGATTACATATTATTCACACAATGGCAGTACATTCATAATTTGACTCCTAATTCTTTTTTGTTTTCTATTAAGTTTTCCTTTCAGAAATTCTACCGCTTTTATACATTTGGAAAGTCTTCTATGCTTAAATTCTCTGAAACTCTGGCTTAATGTAATGTTTAACACACGTCATGATGTTGATAACAAAGAATGGAATGTATTTTGGCTCAAAAGTAATCTAAAAGTAATCAAAAGTAGTCAGAGTACATTACCTAATATGTGTAATCCAATAGATAATTATAATAATAATAATTTAATAATAATAATACATTACAAACTACAATTTCCATCATGTAATTTGTTATCAGTAATAGACCATAATTTGTAAGATAGAATGGCAGATGGATGGATGGATGGATGGGTATCTCACCTGTAAAATGGTAGTAATTTGCAGTCACACATTAACGGATTTTTGTTAAGGGTGAGGTATTTAACTCCAGTAAGAGGTGAAAGGTCAGGCAACTCCTCTAACTGATTCTCTTCCAGAGACAAAGTCAACAGACCACGACCAAACCCTGCCAGAGACCTCGCACTCATCTACAACCACAAATCAAACAAAGAGACAGAGAAAGAACATATTCCATTAATGAGATTAGTAAAAGCAAGGATTAACTCTTGTTTCTTTATCATTTAAAGGAATAGCTCACTAAAAAAATGAAAATTCTGTCATTAATTACTCACCCTCACGTCGTTCCCAACCCATAAGAGCTTCGTTCATCTTCAGAACTCAAATTGAGATATTTTTGATGAAGTCCAAGAGCTTTCTGTCCCTGCATAGACAGCAACGCAACTGACACATTCAAGGCCCACAAAGATGCACGTTGAAGACTGACACGGAAAAGAAGAATTGTTGAATAAAGTAGTTATTTTTGTTTTCTTTGTGCATAAAAAGTATTCTTGTAGCTTCATATAATTACAGTTGATCCACTGATTTAACAAGATCCTTATACCTTTCTGGGCCTTGATCGTGTAAGGATCCTTCCTGTCTATGGGAGGGTCAGAAAGCTCTCGGATTTCATCAAAAATTTCTTAATTTGTGTTCTGAAGATGAACGAAGGTCTTACGAGTTTGGAACGACATGAGGGTGAGTAAATAATGACAAAATTTTAATTTTTGGGTGAACTATGCCTTTAATAGTGCATAAAGTTATCTCATGTAGTTTGTCATTTGACCTCTACCTTCTGAAGACTCATTCTATCAATGTGCAGGTGCTTTAGACTCTCAGCCACTGCCCGAAATGCTCTTGGCCCAATCCAACGAATCGGATTCCCTGAAAGGCGGAGCTCAGACAAAAGAGGGGCGTGGCCTAGTGCATCACTCGGCACTTCTGTTAGCGCATTAGCTTCAAGATGAAGGACGTCCAGCTTGGGTGCCGGATCCAGAGCTTTTGGCACTATAGATGCGATGATGTTATTATTGAGGTAAAGGCCCGACAGCTGAGGGACCAGGGAAAGAAGCCCTGGAGGCTCTAGCTTAGCTATAAGGTTTCTCTCCAGATGCAGCTCGAGGAGTTTGGGGATGTGAGCCAGTGTATCTGAAGAAGGAAACCGAGTGAGTTTATTGCCTTCCAGGTGAAGATACATGATATCATGGGCACCTTCAAAGGTTTTTGTGTCCAGGGATGATAGTTGGTTGTCAGACAGGTAGAGGTACATTAGCCCCTTCATGCCCCGGAAGGCGCTACCCTCGATCTCGTGGATCTTACAGCTGTCCAGGTGAAGAGACACCACCTGTGGGATGCCGGGGAAACTGTTGCTAGGAAGATAATGGAAATGGTTTCCACGCATGTCAAGCAGAAGAGTGTTGCCAGGGAAACCAGTGGGCACTTTTGTGTGGCCGCGGTCCTCACATGTAGCGTGCTGAACTGCAGCCTTGATGGTGAGAGTAAGGAGAACAGAACATGTGTATTAGATTTAAGGTATAATTCACCCAAAAATGAAAATCTGCTGACAGTTTACTCACCCTCATGCCATCCAAGATGTAGATGACACCGTTTCTTCATCAAAACAGATTTGGAGAAGTTTAGCATTACGTCACTTGATCACCAGTGGATCCTCTGCAGTGAATGGGTGCCACTGGCAACAGTTTGAAGTTATAAATGTCTTAGTGATAGATTTGCTTCTTACATATATGCAGCTTTTCACTTCACAAAATCTTAACTGATGGTCGTGTGGGTTACTTGTAGATTACTGTGATGGTTTTATCAACTGTTTGGACTCTCATTCTGACGGCACCCATTCACTGCGGATGTGTTAGTATAACCAAATGCTAAATTTCTTCAAATCAGTTCTGATAAAGAAATAACTCATCTACATTTTGGATGATCTGAGGGTGAGCAGATTTTCATGTTTGAAACTATTCCTTTAAGTTAATATTTTTGTATAACTGACAAGAAGAAGGAATCTATTGAATTACGATTAAATAACTAAAATTCCCTCCGCCCTTTTCCAAGCCTTTCTCACCTCACAATGGCAATTCTTTGGGCATTTGCTCTTTTTCTTTGGCTTGGCAGTTGGCACGGCCTTTTCTTGCACTCCATCTTCTTCTTTTCCTTCTTTTTCTATCACATCCAGACTCAGCTCATCATGTGGTCTGCAGCGGAGGTCCTGTTCTTGAACATCTTGTAGAGGTTCGTCTGAGAGGTGTTGCGGCCAAGCACAAGCCCCATAGAGCTTGATTCCTGAGCTCAGCGCCCACATCTTCAGCCCTTGCAGTAAACATGTACATCTGATCGGGTTCCCTGAAGGACAGTAAATGAATGCTATCACTTCACAGTTTGATTTTGAGATATTTTAAATGAATAAATCATATAATCTCCAGAATTTCACCCATGTGAAGAGTTTTCATTGATCTTTACTTTATCTTTATAGATTTTTTTTTTAAATTCCAAAGTTTTTCTAAAGTTTCAGTAGGGGAGGAATGGAAAGTGGTTCATCAGAAATGCCAATGAATGAAGGAAAGAAAGATTTTTATTATTAATGTTGTTGTTGTTGCTGCTGTTAGATTTTATTGGCTTAAATAGCATTTCTAATGAACTACTGCTCAACTATCCTACTGAAACTTATAATTATGATTCATATGAACAACAATTCAACAATACTTCCATTATATTATTATTATTTCTTTATAATTCAGTTATATACTAATATTTTTATAAGTAGAACAAATATAATGTAATATTAAATAATAATAGTAATAATAATAATAATAATTCAAATGAATGATAATTCAGCTATTGTTACTGCTCTTGTTGTTTTTGTTGTTATTAAACAACATTTCTAAAATTGAATTATTTATTTATTAAATATATATAATATATAAGTACAAGAATAAAAGATAATTAAAAATAATTATAGTTGCAAAGTTTGTGGTGAAAATAATTATACTGACTGAAAAGTTAGTGTGGTCTGAGACAGTGGGCAATGCTGTATTCATACCGGTGAGGTTAAGGCTGGTGAGCTGCGAGGACATTTTGAGGGCCTGTATGTAAGGGAGCTGGTTATAGCTCAGATCTAGGTGAGAGATATGAGGAGACAGAGACAGAGCCGATTCAGACAGGTCCTGCAGGGCCATGTGGTGCAGAGACAGATGTGTGAGTTTCGGCATGGACACACTCTCCTCCACCAGATATGTCATGGGGTTAAAACTCATATCCAGGTGAGTCAACTCCACCAATCTGAGACAAAAAAAAAAGACAACAGTGAGTTCTGAAGGTCTGTTTTATACCAGAGGATATCTAAAATCAACAATAATTCATTTTGTTTGTCAAAAATCAGTAGCTACCTGGTCATAGTTTTGGTAGGAAAGTACTGGAGTTCATTATGGTCCAGGTTTAAGTGTGTGAGTGCAAGAAGACCAGCAAAGGCTTCCGTGGCCAGATTATTTAGAGAGTTATGACTCAAACGCAACAACTGGATATTCAGCATTCCCTGAGAGACAGATAATTGGGAATTACTCAGGAGGAAAATTACTCATATATCAAAAAGGTCTAACAGAAGATTATCACATAGAGCTTCCAAACCAACAAACAAAATCAGTGTAAACTCAGATTGGAAAGTTTATAACATCAAGTAATGGGACTCCATCCTAGAATTCACTAGAAAAAGATGATCTACATTCTCAAATGAAAGTATGAGTTTGGTAAGATTGTTTCATGTTTTTGAAAGAAGTCTCTTATGCTCAACAAGGCTGCAGCTGTTTGATCAAAAATACAGAACAAATAGTAATATTGTGAAATATTTGTTACAATTTAAACTAACTGTTTTCTATTGTAATATATTTTATTCCTGTGAAGGTAAAGCTGAATTTTCAGCATCATTACTCCAGTCTTCAGTGTCACATGATCCTCAGAAATCATTCTAATATGCTGATTTGCTGCTAAAGAAACATTTCTTATTATTATCCATGTAGAACACAGCTGCTTAATATTCTGTGGAAACTGTTATGTTGAATAAAAGAATGCATAAAAGAACAGCACTTATTTGAAACGGGAATCTTTTGCAACATTTCAAATGTCTTCACTGTTACTTTTATTCAATTTAATGCATCCTTGCTGATCCCAAATTGTTGATCAGTAGTGTACCTGGAATGCCATGTTGGGGAGGTAGACTAGCTGGTTATGAGTGAGGGAGAGCAAGTTTACAGAGTTTAACGCAGCAAACGCTCCAGGGTGGATCTCTTCAATGCGGTTCCGGTCTAAATACAACTGCTTTAGTGATGATAAACCGTCAAATGATTCCTACAGGAGGGGAGACAGTAACAACATATCTAAACATTTCAAACCATCAGCTTTAGAATGATTTTACCTCCATTCATCTAAAATGGAACACACTTCCACGTCTCAAAGAAAATACCTGGTAGAGGATGTCAATATTGTTGCTAGTGAGGTCAAGCTGCACCAAACGTGAAAGTCCCCGGAACGCCCCCTCTCTGACGGACTGGATACTGCACCCCTGCAGGTTCAGGTGGGTCAGGTAGGGTGTGTGTTTGAACGCACTTTTAGGCAGTTCCCCAAGATTATTCCTCTTCAGGTCCAATTTCACTGTGATCTGAGATAAAAGCCGTTGCAAATATTGCATATAAATGTGTTGATCCACATGCTCGTAATAATGCTAACAGATCCTATATGTTAGTCGGGTTATTTTGAAAGGCATTAGAAGTGTTATTAACCTTGCATACCCATTAGGAAGGAACCATATAAAATGAGAATCCATTTGAATGCTCAGTCTGTTATAGTGTCATGCATCATCTAGTTGTTTGACGGTGGATGTCATGCACAATCTGGATACAAAAGCAAACTTCTGAGGGATCAGACAGTAAACTATGATTAGGATATTAAGAGACAAGCATGATGTTTTTTGTGTGGTGTTCTGTACTGGATGTGGAAAGTCACACTCACCTCATTTATAGTAGGAGGAATATGTGTGAGATTCTTCCTTACACACGTCACAGTGAGCTTTGTGTCGTCGCAGACGCAGACGCGTGGGCATTTCGCAGTCTGACCCGCAGGCACAGAGGTTATTAGGAAAAGAAGCAGACGTGCTACTATCAGCCTCATGGTGCCGACCTCCTCCAACTGAGGAGATACAAAGGAAACTGATTATTATCTGCCTTTGAACATAATGGAAAGATCAGAAATATACAGACAAGATGGTGCAAAGTTTCTAGCAGTACATATTTACCTTAAGACTGTTTTTATTTTCTAAATAGGTGCAGCAGGCCTATTCTTTCATGTGTTAGCATATCCATTTATATGTACATGAAAATAATAAAAATTATTTTAAATGTTTCATAGAATAAGTAATTTATGCTTACCAAGGTTTCAGTTATTTGATCAAAAATGCAGTTAAAAGAGTAATACTGTGAAATATTAAAATTTTTTTGTTCTAATCAGTTTTAAAATGTAATTTATGCCTGTGATCAAAGCTGAATTTTCAGCATAATTACTACAGTCTTCAGTGTCACATGATCCTTGAATCTCAGAAATACAGTGTGAGAGAAAAGAAACATCCACATCGTTAACGTAAAAAAAAAAAAATTTGAATAGTAGCATAAAAAAATAACATATGAGAACAATCTTTGTTACTATCCTTGTAACTATTTAAAGATGGTATTCCTATTTCAAACCAAACACAACATAATACTTATGTCTTTTTAACAAAATAGGTAAATTCTTGCATTATGACCTCTGATCCCATCCTGCCCTTAACACAATTAACACAGTGGTACCACATTTCACAGGGCTCCAAACTTTAGCGCAAGAATGGAGAAAGACAAAGAAGTATTTTACTCATTTCCATTTCTAAATCTTACAAATATACTCATTCAGACGGTTTCATTATGCAAAACTTAACTTGATCAGAGAAGGGATGAAAACCATTTATATTATTGAGCTGAATATAAAAACGATGAGGAAAAGATGAAAGAAATGACAACTCACCTCTACAAGTCTTATGAGTTTATGTTATTTATAATCCCAGAATTCAAAATTCTGCAGCTCTAAACTTGACAGTGATAAGGAAATATTTCTTGATCCTGCAAGAATGTTACTTTTTATTACAAGTTTGTTTAAAATTACAACTAAACATTTAGTCTTTAGGGTGAAACTCTTTCATCTGTGCCTTCTGTTAGTCTGCTGCACCCATGTGAATGAGTTAAGAATGGCCCCGCCTAGCTGCAGGGCTCTCCCACTGGTCTCCCTTTTACGACTAACTTTCTCTGCTGGATCAGCAACCCGTTCTTTTTCATCAGTAGTAGGGTGAATTAAGGATGATTAGGACAGTTTTTGAAATTTTGCCATGTGCAAGGTTTCTTGCCATAAATTTAAACAATCAGCCCATGATATATTTCTGTAATACTGAAGATGTTAACTACCCATTTGAGTAAGAAACAGTATTATATTATAATGAATGGATGCGTGACGTACACTTTTCTGTAAACTGAGCCAAAACAAAAAATAAAATAAAAATTGGTAACATTTGGGTGTTTGGGACACAACGTTTGGGTGATTGGGACAACACATTTTTTCATTGATTTAAGGTAGTGTAAGAATATTTACTGTATTGCACAAGTTAGTTAATAATAACTGTTTTTGAGCAGCAAATCAGAATATTTGAATGATTTCTGAAGGATCATGTGACTGGAGTAATGATGCTGAAAATTCAGCTTTCAAATCACAGGAATAAATTACATTTTAAAATATATTCAAATAGAAAACGCTTATTTTAAATAGTAAAAATATTTCACAATATTATTGCTTTTGCTGTATTTTGGATCAAATAAATGCAGGCTTGGTGAGCAGAAGAAACTTCTTTAAAAAACATTAAAAATCTTACTGTTCAAAAACTTTTGACTGGTAGTGTGTGTGTGTGTGTGTGTGTGTGTGTGTGTGTGTGTGTATAGCGAGAGCGAAAGAGAAAGAGAAAGAGAAAGAGAAAGAGAAAGAGAAAGAGAAAGAGAAAGAGAAAGAGAAGTGGTGGTGGTGCTGGGCCGCCTGAACATGCAAAATTTCTGAACATTTCTGAACATGCAAAATAAAAACAAATTCATAAAACCTGACAAAAGTGTTCTCTACACCTTCACACACACACACACACACACACACACACACACACACACACACACACACACACATATTTTTTATGTAATCTCATTTTAAATAAGATTACTAAAGCAAATAATCTTGCCGCCTTCTCACACCATGTGCTCCTGTGACCATGTGTCAGAACAGGATGTCCCACCTTCAAATGGTGCTTGATAGTGACTCCCACACCTCATTGGACTATTCTTTGATAGTTTTCAAACATTTTAATTGGTTGCAATCATTTAAAAAAATATGTACTGAACATGGGGCATAAAAAAACTTTCCGTTGCCTGAGGGCAACGCTATGCAGTAGAGGGTTAAATAATTAAAAAACAATGAATATTATCTCCACGTGATATCACATTGAGTGATTCTGTTAATATATCTTGTACTATTTGATTAAAGTTTGGTTAAAGACTGTTCTTGACTCATCAGCTGATTAATGTATTGAGAAAAAAATATATATTTAAATAATTACAATCTAGAACAGTTGCCTAGTCTTCTGCAAAAACAGAAATAAGCTTTTGCTTTTTGAATGCATAAATGCCTCACAACTAAAAGAATTTGAACCATATAAAAATAGTAGCATTACAGCAGTAAAGTGATTAATTTGAGGTAAGTTTTTATTTGAGATACAGTGGGTTAATATGACTTATTTTTCAGTGAAACAACTGAAAATATATCAATTGCATTATTAATTAGTGCACCTATATTTGTTTTTTGTATCAATAGATGACTAGTGTATTTCAAGAAGTCTGTGAGCTACAAAAGAAAATGTAAAAAAAAAAAAATGCTACAACTGCCCCCGATCTCCCCTATCAGAAACATTTTAAATTAAAACTGAACAGAAACAGATGACTTTAGTGCCTTTTCTTTTGTATTTAAATCTTTATTACAAGCAATCCTGTGGGTCATAAAGAACTTGTTTTTTTCTAAATCTGCAAGTGCCAGCCATTATGTCGCCTTGTTCATCTAAAAGTGTACTTTTCCTTGCTTCAAACCTAGCCAAAAACATGAGTTGACTGAAGGGCTGGACTGGGCACAAGCCCGACCCAAACACGACCCGTGAATTTTTCAGGACCAGTCGGGCTGGGTCGGGTAACAGACCTCTACCCCGTCCTTTACCTGGAGCCCCTTGGCACTCCTACAACCTTCAAGATACAGCCATGGTGAAAAAATCTGATTCCAAAACCGTTAAAAATATAATTTTTACAGTGTTTTACAGAACAATTTTTTTTAAACCATTTTCACTACAGCATTCATACACATTCATCACTTTTACGAAGCTACTTACGTTTTTTATTCCATTAGAACACATGGCTATTTTTGAATGACAGTCAGGAGACGCTGGTTATCGAGATAGAATGGGTGCAGTTTTGGCATATACCAGCAGGGGCCATAATATCCATGCTAACCAGTCAAGCCTAAGGACAAGTTTTAACTCAAAAGCAAAATGTAGATATTAATAATGTCACGTCAAAAGTATCGTTTGTACACCTAAGTGAGAAAAAAACAATATATCTGCATGCTTAGAGAAGTTTAGGTTTTGCTGGTTACTCCACTTCCTATTTTGCGTATTCCAATTTATTTCCCCAACAGTTTCAAACGGTTCAAAAGAGGAAGGATATTTCTTTATTATTATTTACTATTTATTTATTGTTGGTTGTAGTTAACTTGCTGTGTTCATTTGGAAGCCGTGGTGCGTTTCAACTAGCCTATGCAAATTTAAATCTCTAAAACAGAAACACAACAAACCAGTAACACCTTGCATTTAAGCAGTCAGGATGCGGGGGCGTGAAATTCAACTTGATTGATATGTTCTCTAGCCAATCGTAGCGCTACATCAGTGCTGCTAGCCAATCAGATTTAAGGAGAACGGAAACCCCCGAACTTGCACGACACTCTCCGAAGGCCACTTTTGGATATATAAGTTGTGCACAAGGGGCGGCGGTGAAAGTTATACCTCAGAATTGCTTCTGCATTCTGCAGTTTTGTTTCAGATCAGAAGTAAAAACAATTTATTTCTTTTAAAGAGCAGAGAATGAGTCGCGTTCACCTGTTCACGTGTTTAATTTGGCTGTTAATTGCGGACAGCCAAGCAATAATCAGGTAATTGCATCTTGTTATTATCGATGTATGCGCGTTTTATGCAAACATATTTAATCATGAGACATTTTGCTTATTAAAAACTTAAACAGCCCCATTATGTCTTTGCACATTAACTTTCACTCTATTAATCAAGTTTATCTGTATTACAATAAAATACAGTCTTCAAACAACAATCCGATGCATTATATTTCATAATATGAAAGAAGCTGCAATAAACAGTGCTGCTTCAGACGTTTTGTGTAAAGGTTTGATACAGCATCAACTGATGTTTTGGATCAGGAAGTTGAACTCGCATGACCAAGTTCAGTTAGTAACCAGCAACATGTGTGAACTGCTGTGGTTGAGGTGTCACATTGTGTAAACCTGCATCTGCGATGAAAACGAGAGAGGCGAACAACTTGTGCAACGCTTATTCATTATAAAATTCATGCTCACAGTTTTGACATTTTCGTTGCTTATAAAGTCAGCGTTGTAATTTGACGTCGATGTCGGATCTTTTTAATGAAACCGTTCACAAATCTATCTAAACGCTCAGTATGCACGGTTATTTTATACATTTCCGCCTCACAATGATACAATTTAACCGCTCACTAGTCACTGGAAATTTAGGTAGTGGATTTGCGGTCGATATTGCAGGTCAAGAACCGCCCACTCTAAAGCGACCAATCACAGATCGCTTTGTTCGAGTAGGGGCGGGGTTATCTAAAATGTATTAATAAACCATAATAATAGACAAGTCTGGGCAAAATAACAGTATAATGGTGCTGCAATCTAAACAAATGATTGTCCGGAAGAAAACCAAGACGTTAAAGCCATAGCAACACCAAGTCACATTTTCTTCGGAACACTTAAATCTAGTTTATTCATTAAATGCCTTGTTTGAACACTGGTGTCGTTTTGTGATGGCCACGGTTTTATAGATGTGATGCAGGTGTTTTATTGCTTTATCACTGTTGTATCTCTAGGATTCCTCTGCACAAGATGCGCACTGTGCGCCGCATGCTGGCAGAGAATGGGAGGACTATTGACGAGATCAAATCCATGGCCAGAGAGAAAACCTACAAAGTCAAATTTTCATTGCCGTCCACAACAACACATTCACCATCACCGACAAAACTGCCACCACCTATTGAGAAACTCACCAACTTCATGGATGTAAGATAATGCGGCATCAGTCACTGATTATGCATTCTGGTTCTTGCATGAGGAATATAATAAGTCCGACTGTCCTTTCTCCCTTTCAGGCTCAGTATTTTGGAGTGATCAGTATTGGCACTCCTCCTCAGGACTTCTCTGTGCTGTTTGACACCGGATCATCTAATCTCTGGGTTCCCTCTATCCATTGCTACTACCTGGACATTGCATGCTGTGAGGGATGTTTTGGGTCATTGTTTTGATATGTATTGTTTTTTCTTTACTAAATTTCTTACTCTGGCTGTCTCTCAGGGTTGCACCATCGCTACAACTCTAAGAAGTCAAGCACGTATGTTCAGAATGGCACAGAGTTCTCGATCCAGTACGGCAGAGGGAGTCTCTCTGGCTTCATCAGTCAGGATACAGTCACTGTGAGTAAAGATTACAGGAACTGATCATGAGAGCTGTAAAAGCTCCAAAATAATAAGAAAAGCACCATAAAAGTGACTATATACTATATCACAGGCCTCTAAAGAAATCCAGTAGCTGTGTGTAAAAAAAAAAAAAAAAAAAAGATCAACATTGTTTAAAAAGAAACCAATAATGTTGCTGAGGCTAGTCCTATTTTAGTATGTATATTATTATTTTTGAATTTTTAAATTGGCTTTTAATTTGATATTTTCAGTTTCTAGTAATTTTATTATGTGCATTTGTCTTTTTTTATTAAATTTTTAAATATTGCTCTTTTTTTCAGTTTTAGGAATTTAAGTACTTAATGCAGGAATATACTGTGCAACTTTTTTTTTTTTTTTTTTTTTTCTCTAGATTTTTGCCCTGATTTAAAATCAAGGTAGAGCTGACGATAGTTGCTAAATTTCAGAGCCATTCTGGATGATTTCTGGCAGTCAGAGTTGATGGATTTCACAAAAAAATCATAGTGTATGGTGGGTAAAGACTCTGAGTGATTTGTTTTTACAATTAGATTGTGACTCCACCCAGTTAAGACCAATATTAAGCATGTTTTGTTTTGTTTTAAGCCGATTTGAGAATACATAGGCCCGGTTTCACAAACGGGGCTTAGCTTAAGCCAGGACTAGGCCTTAGTTAAATTAAGTTATTTAAGCAACTTTTACAAAAATGCCTTACAAGAAAACATTAAGGTGTGCATCTTGACAGAACAATGACACTGACATATTTAAAGATATGTCAGAGCAAGATGTTTTCAGTTGAGACAGCTCAAACATGCATTTTAGTCTGGGACTAGCTTAAGCCTTGTCTGTGAAACTGGGGGATAGTGTTTAAATTTGTCAAGCAGCTTTTGAAGCATGTTATGCATGAATTTGTGTTCAGATCACAAGTTTGGTAGTGTGATCCTCAGGCATTTAGTGTATGATGCCCAGTTTTAACTATCTAACTGTTTAGAAAGTATCGTTTTAGTTAACCATAAGTGTACTGTTTGAGGCATCAACATGCCCCAAAACTCACACATTTGTTTCTGTCTGTAGTTGGCAGGGCTGAAGGTGCCAAACCAGCAGTTCGCCGAGGCGGTCAAACAGCCTGGGATTGTGTTTGCGTTTGCACGTTTTGATGGCGTCCTGGGCATGGCATACCCTGCCATTTCTGTAGATGGGGTTACGCCGGTGTTTGATACAGCCATGGCTGCCAAAATCCTGCCTCAGAATATCTTCTCTTTTTATATCAACCGGTAAGCCTCTCTTATGCTCATTTCAAGGTTCATTTGACTGGTTTTTCAAATTGTTTAGCCAATTGTTGGACATTTAATATTGACATTGGAGAGTTTGGAAAGGAAACAACATTGTTTTCCCTTATCTGAGGTTCCTCTATTTTCTTCTCCATTTCGGTTTTATAATGGTGAAGAATGTGGCTACAAATGTAGACCGATAGTGTGACCTTCAGCATGAAAGAATTGTATTTATTCTTGTATTAAACGGTAACGCATGACTCCTATTACTGCTTGCATAGCAGTGCCGCCCCTTCCTTGTTTTTCAAAGCGCATGTGCATGTTACAGCCAATTTATCAGACTATAGTCAATTGTTCTGTCTGTATAAAAAGCCTCTTTTACTAACTGAATGATTCATGACTAAAACGCGTACATGTGGGTCAGGCATTGCCTAGATTTTGGGGACCAAGATGCGTAACATTTAAAATCACTTACGCTGCAGGGACTGTCATCGCAATGGCTTAATGCACATGCTAAGTCTTGTTAATAAATGTTGTGTGTATGTGTAGGGACCCCACAGGTGAAGTTGGAGGTGAGCTGATGCTGGGAGGTTTTGACAAGCAGTATTTCGAAGGTGATCTGCATTACGTCAATGTCACACGAAAAGCCTTCTGGCAGATAAAGATGGATGAGTATGTGATCACCATTACTATACAAGCCATGTTTCAAAAGCCAGGGCTGTGGTTTTTAAACCAGATTAATATTGGTTTATGATGGCTGCAAACTGGGAAAAATCTGGTTTGTCATGATGACTTATTTCTTATATTGGTCGTTTTCCAACAGAGTTCAGGTGGGTGGCACTCTTACCCTCTGCAAAAATGGATGCCAGGCAGTTGTTGACACAGGAACATCGATGATCACAGGGCCGGTCCAAGAGGTGCGGGCGCTGCAGAAAGCCATCGGAGCCATACCACTGCTGATGGGAGAGGTGAGAAGCATTCCTGCTAGACATGAAATAAATCACTTATGGTCATTTTGTCATTTATTTCTTTTTAATTTGCTGACACTTTCATCGCCATGTATTTCCAGCATAAATTGAGGAAGTTGTAAAGTGAACATTTCCTCTTTTGTAGTACTGGATTGACTGTAAGAAGATTCCATCACTTCCTGTTATTTCCCTCAGCCTGGGAGGGAAGATGTTCAACTTAACTGGAGTGGACTATGTTCTGAAGGTGCGTCCCCCTCTTTACAGAAACTGTTGTGGTTTTCCTCTCTTACACTGAACATACAATGTTATGTTGAACATACAAAGTCCTTTTTTTATATAGAAGTGCAATTTCATGGAATAAATTACCTGATTCCTTGAAGTGAAAAATTAAGTTGGTGGCTACAAGATGCTTTTTTTGTGTGTATATGAAGTCATCTTTTTGAAAGAATAAGTTGCTCAATTAGTATGTGAATGTTTGAAAAAAATAGAATTTAACGTTATGTATTGTGTGTTTGGGATACTTTTTCTTCACCTTCATACATGCCTCCATCCATTTCAAAGAATAGTTCACCAAAAAAAAGAAAGTTTTATTTAAAAAAAAAAAAAAAAAAAAAAAAAAGAAATTGAATGGGTGCCGTCAGAATGAGAGTCCAAACAGCTGATAAAAGCATCACAATAATCCATCAGTAACTCTAGTCCATCAGTTAATGTCTTGTGAAAAGCTGCATGTTTAAAAGAAACCAATCCAACATGAATTTTAAACATGCAGCTTTTCTCTTCACAAGATGTTAATTGATGGACTGCAGTCGTGCTGTGGATTACTTGTGGATTATTGTAATGTTTTTATCAGCTGTTTGGACTCTCATTCTGACGGCACCCATTCACTGCAGAGCATCCATTGCTGAGCAAGTGATGAAATGATACATTTCTCCCAAATCTGTTCTGATGAAGAAACAAACTCATCTTGGTTGGCCTGAGTGTGAGTAAACATTCAGCAAATCTTGTTTGGTTGAACTATTCCTTTAATTACATTGAGGACCAAACTGCATTTGCACAGGATGATTTTCTTTTTATTGTACAACGAAAAAAAGAACAATTTAAAATGAATCAAATCAAACTCAATTTCTGTTGTTTTTATGTTTGGAATCTAATCGAATCTGAGGACGCTGATTTAAAACTGCTTTGGAAATGAATGCAGCATTGATTAATTGAACACTTTAAATCAATCTTCTATCTTTTTCTCAGGTGAGTCACATGGGTGTGAGTGTGTGTCTGTCTGGTTTTATGGCATTGGATATCCCACCCCCCGCGGGGCCGCTGTGGATTCTGGGAGATGCGTTCATCGGCCGCTACTACACTGTGTTTGACAGGGAGGCAGACCGCGTGGGCTTTGCTCCTGCTAAATGAAAAGAGTAGAAAAAAATCACAGTGTTGTATTGTACTGGACTTAATGGGCCATTAGCAATACAGAAACCACTGGTTAAAGTTGCTAAATCTTTTGCAATTTAAAATCTGCAATGTAAGAAAATCAACGAGTGACAGTACATGTTTTTCCAAGTATTAAACTCAAAGCAAAACTGAAAAAGAAGAAATGAGACAAACTTGTTGAGCTAGGGATTCTCTGTACTTCCCCTTGAAGCCTTGCTTGTTTTTATTTTGCACTGTTTCGATAGATGAATTAAAAAAACTATGCAATTTTAGTTTATAATTAAGCTATTATTTTTGTAGAAAACTGAATAAATTGCTGGTAGATGAATAGTACTTTGGATTTGTGGTTCTCTTATGTGTTGGAATTTTTTGTCAGTTGATTTTTGTAACCATTTTGATAATGTTGGTGTATCATACTCAATTTATCACACTGAAATGAATTGAATTTCTGTTAAAGCTGATCAAGACTTGGTTTCTTTGTCTAATCATTTAACTCAATCGCAGCAAAAGTTCTTTCAAACCTGAAGTTAAATAAAGTTTGGTTTGTGCTCGGCTGTCTGTAGTTGAATTTACTTTGAAAATGTTCTCGTCTAAACTCCTCGACTGATGGTGGTTTTCCACTTTCGCATTGTTATTTATGGTATCCCATGTGGGGGAAAACCAGTACAAGCAGGAATGTTTTCTAGTTCATTATTTTTGGAAGTTTCATCAAATAGTTCTTCTTTTTAACTTCTGTTTTTATACTTCAATTTGTAAGCAGTTAACTCTAAGGTTGATTGACTGGTTGACTGCATCTGTAGCCCTACAGAAACAAGACATTGGTTAGTTCCTGCATACTGTGATAGTGTTAGTCATCTTCTGTTTCCTGTGATGATTCAAAATGTCCATCACATGACATCTAGAGGCAGTTTAGCACATTACATTTAACATCAATATTTACCTTTGGCTGAAATTATCATACCACTGAGGTTAAATAATGAAAATAATGCCAATTCAACTACCATTTAAAAGTTTGTGGTTGGTTAGATTTTTCAATGTTTTTGAAAGTCTCATGTTCATCAATGCTGCATTTACTTGTTAAAAAATACAGTAAAAGCAGTAATTTTTTCTATCGTAATATATTTTAAAATGTAATTGATTTTTCTGATGCAGAGCTGAATTTTCAGCATCATCACTCCAGTCTTCAGTGTCACACGATCCTTCAGAAATCATTCTGATACGTGAATTTGCTGCTCAAGAAACATTTATCATCATCAATGTTGTGCTACAACACAATGTTATAACATTACATATAACATTATATATTAAATAAGTATATAAATATATTAAAAACAGCATTTACTTGATATAAAAATCTTTTGTGACAAAAGTCTTTACAGTTACTTTTGATCACTTTAATTCAGCCTTGCTGAATAAAAGTATCAATTCCTTAAAAAAAAAAAAAAAAAAAAATCTGACCCCAAACATTGGTCTATGTCAGCTACTGGACTCAGAGACTTATACAAATAATTCACAATAACGCTGTAATACAGTTTCACTCCATTCGACTTTATTTTCATCCTTTACTCTGTATTGCAGCACAGAGACCCGAGGCACAGAACACTCTTACAGAACAAATGATACAAATTACTGTTTAATAAAAATACAATTCACCAGGAAATGAAGAAACGAGTACACAAGCATCACATGCAAAGTACTAGGCCAAGCTGAACTCCACTAGCAGATCTACTTTTTGATTCGGAGCTGCTCTTTCATATCATTCGCTAGGTAAATGTGTTTCTGCTACATCACACAGGTAGACACAGGTGTTCTGGTTACGCAAGCAAAATAAATGCTTCTAAACAAACACAAGATCTCCTGCGAGTTTTGGCATTTCATATCGGAGACATAGCCTATTGTATATTTTGTTCTAACAAACGTCACTCTCCAAGCACAAAGAATGATCATAAGATATACACAAATAGTTTCACACTGGTTTTTGGTTACATCTGTACAATCAATACAAAAATACTAAAATGTCTCTATGAAGTCTGTTTTTTTTAGGCTCTTGTACATCATTTGTGCATAGGCGCACACAATACATTTCATTTCACCTTCCTTATAACCCACAGCCTCAAATTAAACAGTGTTTTTAAACGATTCTATAGCTTTAAGGAGGTCTGCATGGGTTTCCTTGGTTTGTTAGGCAGCTTTAACACAACAAAAATCACATCTGCTCTTCGTTTAGCCATTCTAAAGATGTGTTTTGATTATTAATTCAGGTATTTATCTTCATCTGGTTTCAGCAGTGTGGTAATAACCCGTGTCGACCATTTAAATAACATCATATCCATTCAACATTTCTATGAGTGACTTTTAAAGGATCATTTTAGAGAACGTATCTGAAAATAAGCAATTAGGTAAAATAGGTCATTTGCATATTTTAATGGCACAAACTGACAAGAAAGATGGAAATATGGGGGAGAAACATGATCAAATAAACGTGATCTTTTTTTTTAAACTTTATCATCACTTTGCAACTGATTTTGAATAATGGACAGAAATCCTCTGAAAAAGATTAAGTTATTTTAGGCATTTTTTTACTGAGTTTTAATTTCATTTGCCTTCCAATAATTTAATATTTCAGATAGCTGGTTTACTAAAAATAATTTAATGATACAATTACACTTTCAGCGTCAGAGTTGAAAGCATTTATGAAAAATCACTAGGAATTTAGTAACTGAAAGAATTTAGAGACCCTGCCATCTGATTAATCATGGCTCCCCGTGTCGTATATATTTTTCTAAAGAAAATATTTTGATGAATCCAAGAACAAAATTGGAGAAAATACTGAACAATGTTCCACCTAACAAATAACTGGGAAACATAAAATCATGAATTTCACAGATCAAATGTAACACGTCAAATTACCGTCATAGAAACTCATCGCATTTTGGGTAACAACAGAAACACATAAGAGATGACGGTGCTTGAATTTATAATAAAATATCACTGAAGTTAGAATCTGATTCTTCACTAGATAAATACATAATCGTCATGACCCTTCAATGTGCATTAGGAAAGTCAAAAACACTGAAATGATATAAGATGGGCCATAAAAAAATATGACCAACGGATGAGGTTGTGGTACCTGGAAATAACTTATGATGGTATGACTGACAAAAATATGAATGTGTGAAAAACAATTGAGGTTTATTGATCTACTCAGAACAAGACACGTATGAAAACATTGCCATTATTTTGGTTTGTGTATCAACTCAATTCTGTGCGGGGACCAAAAAGTGGTAGCCTATGTGCATGCGTGTTTGCTAAACAGTTCTCAAAAGGCTCTCTGGGTCAGACAATGCACAGTATAGTGTGTATCCCAGTTCATCTATTTCCTGTGGTGTTAGCTCACAGAACAGATTGACTTTGAGATTTAAGATGCAGGGTAGCCTCCCAGCCTCTAGGTGTCCCACTAGTGCACGAAGCAGCTGCATGAAACGATCGGCGAGCGCTTCCTGAGTCCAATCGCCCTCCTGTTCGCTCAGGAGAAGGATTGCATTAGTGAGCTGGCTTGCGTTTAATCGTGCCAGCGCTGGATTCAGTTTACACACCGCTTTAATGACTTTAAGACATGCGCAGCGGCACCCGGAGTCTTCCTGATCGAGCGCACGTAACTTTGCTGTTTCCGCCACGCGAAAACTCTGCCGCCAGAGGTTCTCATGCCGTTCGGCGGCCAATCGATGCGGCTTGGCGATCAGCGAGACGCCGTCCTCCATAACAAGCAATGGGAGGAAGTCCACATAAAGGCGACGGTCCGTTTCGTACTGCACTTCTAGCGTAAGCGTCTCTGACGGGACCACGGGTCGGATGATGTAATCTAAAACGCTACCGATGGCGGGCCAGTTGATGGAGCCGGCGACGAGCTTCTCGAAAACTTCTAGGACGCTCTTTGGGGAAAGGTAGCCACCCACCATGCAACGGTCCCAGTAGCTGCTTCCACGTGGGAAGTACTCAAGGTTTTCCCGACGAACCAGCCAGAAGCCGGGAAGGTTCATGATGGTTTCCTCACCAGGAATGGATGACCAGAGATTCTTCTCAAGGATCAGGGGAACCATCAGCTGGGCATGGTCAGCAGTCACCACCTAAAAATGTGAAAAATAAAGATTGAGGGATGAATTACACTTCCATTTAAAATACTGAAATTAAATTCAGCAAGGATGTAGGGGTGACCCCGAATAGTCGATGATTCGATGCTTCGATATGAGGAGCCTGATTCGACTCCCAATCTCTCAGTCGAATATTCGCGGGGTGTTAGGGTCATGCCATTTTGGCTATATGGGGGTGCTCAAATGTCTGATTTCACATATAACTACTGGTTTTCTCCCAATAAGTTAATATACAGCCTATTATGATAATGCTGTAAATAAGAATCTGAAAAGAAAGAAGCTTTAAATAAATATTTTAACGTGCGTGAATAAATCCAACCACCCCTATAGATTTAAGTTAAATTTCACTTTCCATAATCCGTGACCGACAGAGAAGCATCTTGGTGGCAGGGATTTAAAACTTTAACAAGACTCAAACTGACACAGGCAGAGTTAAAGACTGGATTTTTTCGATCAGGTGGGGTATAAGTGATTTCAAAACATGGCAGCCGGATTATATATTGTGTATTATTTATCTCGCATAAGATGCATCGCGCTGAAGTAAAGCGCTTCATTGTACAGTGATTATCAACGCGCAGCGCGAGCAGTACAAACAACAATGCATAATATTAATAACTATGACTGGGACTGTCATATACATAACATTATAATGAGAACACTGTTATAATAAAACGCTGTGAATTTTTAGAGTTTGGTTGCCGTGTTTCTACATGTTGTTGCGTGAAGAACGTGTCCACAAAAGGAGTTCATTCAGAGCCGCGCGGACACGTTCACTTCTGCATTCGGGGCATTCTGTGCAGATAGCCTGTAAGTCGTAATATTAACGTTATGTTTTATAAATAACGAAGCGTATTCTATATTAGATAAATGAGTTAAATCCCACTGATTAAAAAAACTGCTATCAAATGCTTCATTCTACTGGTCATCTTCAGCGCGCAGCTCAAAACAGAAATGCAGAACATTAATAACTACTGTCATATAGCCTACATAACGTTATAATGAGAGCACTGTTGTAAAAATGTTTTGAATTATTAGGGTTTCGCTGGCGTTTAATGTTAACTATCTTTTAATCAAAACATAAAACATTATTTTTGTATCTGCGAGGTGTCCATTACACATTTTCCCTGTGTGTTAACGTCAGTAATTATGACTGTCTCTTGGTAATGTATTTTGTCCCGCCCCCAAACATATGATTCGACTATCAGTCGAATATCGGCAAGATTCGAAAATTCCGATTCGACTATGAAAATCCTTAGTCGGGGACACCCCTACAAGGATGCATTAAATTGATCAAAAGTGACAGTAAAAACATTTAAAATGTTACAAAAGAATTCTATTTCTAATAAACTTTCTAAATTGAACTTTCTATTTTTCGAAGAATCCTGATAAAATTCCACAAACATATTAAAGGGTATATTGGATGCCCATTTTCCACAAGTTGGTATGATACTTCAGTGTCTTGATGAAATGTCTGCAACATACTGTGGTTAAAATTCCTCAGTGGCCATGTAAAAACACCCTTTTTACCTTGTCAAAAACAGCTCTGTTCACAGCGACCCGTTTCGGTGCATGTTCCTTTAAAAGATAATGAGCTACCATCAAAAACCAAATGAATCCACTGCATCCTCAGTGGCTCTGATGTCTGGAGAAAATGAAGACTCTTATGTTGACTTTTACATCCAACTACAAAACACCTGCATTGCTTACGAGACGTTGTTCGCTACAGCTCCTTGAGAACAGAGAAAATGGCAGACAGCGTACAACCCCGATATATATACGTAGATGCCTCATTAGCGACTGTTTCTATGGGCCGCTATACGTAAGCCGTCCGCCATATTGCAGCGGTAAACTTGACGTCATTCACCATAGTAATCACTGAATATTCGAAAGATGCCACAATCCTGCACAGAACAGCTCAACGGCTCTGTGCGAACCTACAGTATGGTGAATGACGTCAAAAATACCGTTCCAAGATGGCGGCCGCATCTACGTGCCTGGAGCGGTCGAATAGGGCGTCTATATATGTCTATGGTACAACTGGCTGAGGGCAGAAATATGCTAATACAGGAAAGTCCATCAGCGTTCATGGGCGGAGCTTGAGCAATATGACGTCATATTGCTCAGAAAATCAAAAAGGCTTGATGATGGAGACTGTTTAGATTTTTTGGGGATTAAAAAAAAAAAAAAAAGGAGTGAATAGATTTTTACCAAGACACATTTATATGCAAACACCATGTACAAGTGAATTTTGCATCCGATGTTCCCTTTAAGCAGCACAACTGTTTTCAATACTAATGATGTTTCTTGAGCAGCAAATCAGCATATTAGAATGATTTCTGAAGGATCATGTGACACCGAAGACTGGAGTAATGATGCTGAAAATTTACCTTTATTTAAAATATATTAAAATAAAAGAATTATTTTAATTTGTAACAATATTTCACAATATTACTGTTTTTAATGTATTTTTTATTAAATAAATGCAGCCTTGGTGTGCAGAAGAGACTTAAATGAAACAATTAAAAGCACTTCAATTAAAGGCCATGTTACCCCTATATTCTTGCTTATTATGTGACACTCTCAGAATTGCTCACACTTGTTCTCACCTGAAGGTCGTCGTACAGACTTCCGCTCAGGTACATTTCTCGTAGGGGCATATCAGGCAGCTTAGCATGGAGAAAGACTCTGAGCTCAGCACAGATATCCAACGCAGCACGCCGAGCGACGGCCTGCTCTTCTGAAGGGATCGCCACTCGCTCTTGAAAGAAGGCCCAGAGGTGTTCCTGCAGTGAGAGGCGCATCCGTGCCTTCTGGAGTTCAGCCTTACCAGGGCGGCCACCACCACGGCCCATAACACGATGTAAAGTATCTAAACAAATGCAGAAGAAAACATACAAATATACATAAGACAATCAATTTAGCATACTTTAACATTCTCATACCTTCCAAAGGTCAAACCTGGTAGAATAATTCTACTTAATCACAACACTCAGCCTAAAGCAACACAATATTTAGTCTTCCAGACACAGATTAAGACTAGTCTTGGGCTTTGTTGGCGAATAGATGACACAGGATGCTGAACTAGTCATTCAACAAACAAATTATTAATGAGGATGATTTTTAAAATTTCCAATGGTTACTTCACAACGACTAGTCATTCAGTCACCAACTAGTCAAAATGATTACGTATATCCCTAATGCCCATAAAACAAATGAAGGGTCTACAGAAACCTACAGTGTATTTGTTAAGGAAGGGTTTAAATACCCACTGAGCAAGTAGAGCAGACACTCCAATATGTACAAGCCTGGGAAACAATAAGGATACAGATTAGGATAAGATAAACTAGGAAAAACCGTGTCCATGATGGCCCAGGATTAAAAATAAATGAATAATTTGAATGAAAACCAAAAAATAAATAGATAAAAATAAATCCTCAAATCTGTAAAGAGGAAATTCAGTAATATGGAATAAAATTTTATTCCATATTATTGTTTGCACATGTTTTTTCTTGGTTGTTGCATATAAAAGTACAGGATGTTAAGTATGCAAGGCACCAGAAATTCATTACCTGGCTTGAAGGAGCTGGAGGAGGTGGGGAGCGTCTGTAGAGAGCGGCTGACGTTCTGTTTCATGTCGCGGTTCAGTGTCCGTGGTGACGAACCCAGCCAGCTCGGCTCCTCCCAGCTTCTTCGTCCCGACGGGGCGGCTTTAGTGGGACTGGATGGGGCACTGAGTGCCCGATCGTACATCTGAGACAAACCAAACTCAATCATACACTAATAATAATAATATAGATGTACCTCTCATGAGGTACACTTACAACTTGCACAGGATATTAAACAAAGTTGACTTCTCCAGTAATCTCATCAATTTTCAAAATCACTGGAAAAGTGATTCCTTATGACATGAACACTTTAATACACCCACAGGTTCAAAGAGCATTACAGCTTATTCCTGAACTCACTCTTTTGACCGCCAGTGTGGCGATCCCGAGCATGGCTGCTCCCCCGACTCCCAGCACCAACTTTGCATTAGAGAGCACAAAGTCGATGGCTGTGCCAAGCCCATTGTCATCTTTCTTTCCCTTCCGGTCCCCGTTCACTCCTGCCATCGATCTTTTACCTCCCTGAGACAAAGCAAGAAAGTGGGAAAAAAAGAGAGTAAATAGATTTTCTCATCAACTACAAGTTGTGCAATATGCAGACCTTATTTGCTGTTTACTAAGTGATAACATCATGTAAATCAAAATGTCACATGTCACTTTCCAGTTATGTCAGCAAACAGTTTGTGTTGTTATTGGTAAAAAAAAAAAAAAAGTTTAGACAGAGAAACAGGTATGGCACGGCTTGATATAAAGAACTGCCAGATGTCTCGGGCCTGAGGGAAAGACGATTGAGACAGTTGATGGAATTTTATGGCTGGATTGGGGAAATGTTAAATATATTAAAATATATGAAAATGTAAATTACATTTATTTTACCCATGATTCTGCATAGCAATGGAAATCAATGTCACTAAATTTGACCCAGTGTTAATATGTAAATAGGAAACAAAAGGGGACCCAAAATAGATCCTTGAGGGACCCCACAAAATAGAGAAGCATGAGAGGAGGAGGCATCTCCAAACACTACAGACAAGGACCTGTTCGACAAATAAGAGATAAACCAATCCAGAGCCACATCACTGATACCAACACAAGTCTTCAGATAGTTGATTAAGACATTATGGTCCACTGTGTCAAAGGCTGAGCTGAGATCAAAAAGAATTCAAATGAAATACAAGCCAGTGTCGGCTGCAATCAGTTGATCATTAGTTAATAGTGACCTATATGTTGAGAGTGGAAATTTTTCAAAGATTAGATTGTTATTCATAAAGGAAGTCAGTTGCATGGACACAACTTTTTTAAAAATCAGGACAAAATTTGGACAAAATATTTCTAACATGGCATCTTGGAGATTTATCTTAAAACAGAGGGGTCTTGAGAGGCCTTCTTTAGTAGTGGGTAAACTATCCGAAATACAGCTTTTAGAAGCCAAGTGGGAATGCAGTCATTGAACAGGAGTCAACATCATGTTCTCAGAAATCAATATTAAAATGCAGCCAAATATCCACTATTTTTTTTAATAAAAGTAATTTGGAAAAGCCCCACAATTCTCTGGCGTAGATCCAACTGGCTGGATAGGCACAGGGCCAATGATATAATTTATGGTTTTAAAAAAGAATTCTGGGATTGTGTCCCCGTTTAGTAACCAGGTCAGAAAAATAAGTGTTCCTTGCTTCTTTAATTTTAAACTGATAAGTGAACATCAGAGTTTTTACAGAAGCAAGGAAGACACCGAGTTCATCCTTTTTCCACTTTTGTTCTGCCTTCCTGCATAGTTTCTTAATTCTTCATTTAACCATAGTAGAGAAGGTGGTTTAAGCTTTCTAACTGACTGGAGCTACAGAATTTAGAATATTTCTGCAAGAGCTGTTAAAAACAACTCCTCTATGGAGAGGTCAAGCTTCACATATTGAGTCAAATTAAAAGAGTCTAAAAGTTTAATAAAATCAGACGTAAACAAGGATAAGAATAAGAACTCTGCCATAATGCAGCATAATGACTGATACAAGGTCTGAAAATTTCTAAATAAAACCGGAGATAGATTCAGGGGGCTTGTAGATTTAAACACAGAAAAAATGGGCAGTTTATTCTTTAAAGTAAAAATAAAACACTTAAAGGAGGAGAAGCAGCCAAGTGAAACTGGAGAACAGCTAAAATCACTTCTGTGTATTACTGCAAGGCCTCCCCCTCGCCCTGTCAGTTTTAGCTGGTGAAAAAATAAATAATCTGCGGGGGATGACTCAATGAGGGGGGCACATTCATCAGAATTAATGCAGGACTGTGATAATGGGAAGAAAAAAAATTAATAAATTAAAAAAAAAAAAAAAAAAAAAAAAATCGATATTATTGGTCAAGACAAAATCCTGGAAGATGAAAGGCTTATTGACCAAAGACCTTATATTGAGTAGACAAAATTGAGCTGACATAGCTGTAGGGATGGAATACGTGGTTTTAACTGTGATAAGATTGTTTCTGTGTGAACTGCAAGTGGATTTAGTCATTTCACACTGCCTTTCAGTAATCAGGAATGAATAAATTAGTGAGAGAAGCGGAATTACAACCAGCACCAGCAGGACCCACACCGTCAAGGACAGGGCTTTAAAGTGCAGAACCAGAACTCTGGACAGTAGAATCAAAGATTACTAATAAAACCAAGTCCAGTGGCAGTAGTAATATTTTGCCTCCACTAGTGCAAACTAAAAAGACAGCTAAAACGTTCAGAGCTCTTGGTCTTGGTGGAAGTTTTACAAATCTGATGATAGAGTCTCCAACAATTAAAATCTCAGGTGGCTCAGTTTCAGGATATCCTTTATAAACTGAAAGCTTTAATTTATGGCTGATCAAGCTAGCAGAGTGCAGGTGAGTTATGGGATTGAGCAGATCTGATGCTTGCATAGGAGGAAGCAATGGGGTAGCAGGTGGCTGTGATGACAGAGAAAAAGTCGCTGGTGCTGCCACCTTGTGGTGCCGGTTGTCAGGTTCCAATTTAAAGAGTTAAAAATGGGTTCCAACAGTAAGAGTTAAAAACAGGTTCCAATGTTAAGAGAGTTTTTAACATTTTTAAAATATTTTAATTGTTAAAATTTTTTTTGTTTTGTTTTCGTTTAAATTCAGGTTTAGATTTTATTTATTTCTAATTAGTCATTTTAGTCCTTTTTTATTTTATATATATATTTTTTTATATTATTTAGGTACCAAAGGAATATCTCAAATTTCAAAGTTTTTCATCTAATATGTATACAATAATAACTTTAACAATAGGCTATATTTTATGTTAAAACTCTCAATTGACGACAAAAAAATTAATGGTTTTAGTTAAGGATAACAACATGCACATCTACATTCACAAACTGCCTACATTGTTTCTGATGCACAAATTTCTTCTTACCAGCTATCGGTCAGACAGTCTGGTGCTGATGGACCACTTCTACACCAACCCACCCAGCCCACTGTTGAGGAAGAACTGGCCTCTCTTCAGTGCGTCCTCCCTCTCTGCTGGGGCGCTGAGGGTCTGACAGCGCCTGAACTCTCGGGTCACTGCGCGCCGGTAGTAGTCACGGTCTGTGTACTGTAGGTGTTGGCCTGCACGGAGCAGTGCTCGGTACAGCTGCAGCACGGCACTGCGGGACCAGCCGCCCATCAGGGAGAGCTCAGAGCGGGCAGAGACAGACGTCTCACACGCACCTGCAAAAGAAAATACACACTTTAATACCACCCCACACTGGATGACAAAAGATCACTGACCACACAAAAGAGCTGCGGTTATAGTTGTCATAATGCTATCCAATTCAATAAACAGTTGACACCGCCAAACCACATTCAAATCACCACAATTCAGTGCTCTTCTTCAAACAAGGACAGTCCACAATGCGTCCCTTGTTTTGGATATTGACATTGCTATTGACCTGTTTCAATGTTATAATATTTGTTTGTTTTTCGGTTAATGCCATATATGCCTTAGTATACAGTTGTCAACATTTGAATTGGATTAAAAAAAAAAGTTCAAAGTCCCAAGACAAGAACGCATTTTGATTTTAGGTTTTAGGACAACTTTGATGAAAGGTTTTGATCCACTACAAACGTTGACTAGCGTAAAAACGCTTGAATGCTTTGGAAAGTACTTGCAATACTTCCTTTGTGTACTTCAAGATAGGATGAATAAGCAACAGTTGGGAAAGTTAGGTTTCTGAGTTTGATGCTCTGTAATCAACCACAAAAATGAACAAGAGGGTACTCAGTGGTGAAGAGAGCATGTTGCAACATCAAGCGCAGATGAGACAGATGAGGACTGCAGTGAAGAAATGGAAGAGTGCTCAGGCTGGGAGATAGAACAATAAAAATAATTGTGATATAAGTCTCCTCGATAAAATGATAAAGAGAGTTTAGTAAATGTTCGATATAATCACTGAAGCGCTTGAATTCATTTGAAATAATGTCACTCATTAGAACATGCAGAAGCTAAGAAATCAATTTTTATATGAAGATATTCATTTTGTTTAGGAATTTTGTTTAGAAATCTTTGTCATGTTCTGACAACAGAGCAGTTTAAAACCACAATAAATGGTCTGGTTTCTACACCTTTCACTTACGAGCAAAAATCTGCCTTTAAACAATAAAAACTTATCGATATTGACTTACATGAAAAATTTTATTGTGATTTTTTTTGGCCATATCTCCCAGCCCTAATGACAGATGTTGTAGAGTTTTTAGGTTTTTGGTTTCCTGCAGGCAACAGAGGAGATACCCAATCAATGAAAGAAAGGACAAAGCAGTTAAAAAAGCCAGAAACAGTAAGGGAGGTTCAACAGATAATGGGACAAAGTGTGTCAGAAGACAAAAGTAGACTTGGTAAAAAGTAGTCAATCGTTAAGGATGAAGAGGCACACTGGGGATACATTATAAAACAAAAGAACAGGAGAAAGACAGTAATAAGGGGAAAAATAGAAGGTACAGCACAAACAACAGAGGTCATAGCTGTGGCTGAAGCAATAAAGAAATGAAAATAATTAGGCATAAAACTAGGGGTGGCTCGATACCACTTTTTCAGAACCGATACCAAAAATTCTGAGTATCGGCCGATACGATATCGATCCGATACCAGCACAGTTTTTTAAATCAGTGTACAATTTCTATACCTCCATGTGTGTTGAACTGATCATCACTCTTTTGAGTGTTACACAAAATCTACTAAGTATAGACAACTTTCTTATAAAGAAAAATAATAAACAGAAAAAATATATATAATCATAATCTATGACAAAAATTCTATGATAAACTAGGTTAATGGATAATTCAGTAGCAAAAGTTACTCTAGAAAAATCATGAGTGCAAAATAATTTTATAAAATCTAAACTTAGTGAAAAAAAAAAAAAAAAACAGAAACAGAAACAAAATAAAACTCCAGCAAGATAAAGTACTTTTATGCAAAAACCATTTATCTTTATTTACAGATCAAGTATAATATCAGGAACATTGAATCATCTTGGAGAGAGTTTCATTGTCTTGACTGTCGTAACCGAGCCCGAAACGCAGTTTGAACGCTGAATGGAGGAAAATTCGAAGTGCAGATCGATGCGCACTCTAACACATTGCGCTGTGGACGAGGATTCGATTAGAACTACAAACATGCATAAAAAGTGTTTAAAAACTACAAACATGGTGGATGTGCGACCGACGGACAGGCAGAGAAAGGGGAAGTGATAAATAATCAATGTCTAACCTGATTAAAAATATGTGCGTCATATTTCATCTGCAGCAGCATTGTGAACTTTTAAGTCATTAACTTTTAAATGCATCATTATGCAAACACATGAGCAGAGTTCTTGTCACGATAGACCCGCAACAGGTTGATCAACGTGCCTGTTCATTTCTCTCCATACGGTAGGAAATCAAATTAAAAGAAATGTGGATTTTGTTAACTGTGGCAAGATGATTGACAGTGCAGTTTAAACAGTGACAGAGTGCACGTAACTTAGCAACAGAGCGTCCGTTAAAGACGCAGTTATGACCATAGATATGTATAGATTCCCTATTCGACCGCTCCAGATACGTTGACACGTCCGCTATTTTGGAACGGTCAACTTGATGTCATTCACCATAATTATCAATGAGTATTCAAAGATATACAAGCGCATAAACTTGCTGTTGTAGATGCACACAGTCAAAGTACTCAAAGGTTCATAGACCGTTCCAAAAATGGCACAAGCGCAAGATGTATTGAGTCCAAAAAAGGGAAAAATATGAAAGTACATGAATGTTACTGAGAAAAAGACAACTACACAAGGTCAAGTTTAACAAAAAGACTAATGAGGTTTACATGCAAATGAGAATGAGAGAGTAATAAATGTGTTAGATTGAACCAGGAAAATGGCAAGAAGGGGTGTTTTGGATATTGATATTGCTCTTTACCTGTTTCAATGTTAAATTATTTGCTTGATTTTAAATTAATGCCATATATGCTTTAGTATAAAAATGCTTGAATGCTTGGGAAAGTACTTGCAACACTTCCTTCATTTAAACCTTTAAAGTGGACATAACACACACAGTTTCTTTCAGTTTTCTTTTCAGTTTCTCATTGTTACTCAAGTTAATCCCTATAGAGTAGTATTGCATCCTTCATATATCCAAAGAATCTTTAGTTTTATCAGAATTATTAAGGACAGATGCAGCTGTACCGCTTCAAAAAACAGTGAAGCTCCTGGGGGCGTGCTGTGGGCGGAGCTAAAGATTCACGAGCATGCAAAGCTTTTGCTTAGCGATCGTTTTCAAGCTGTGACATTGACGTAAATAAAAGAGGAACAAAAACTTCATTGACCCCGACAACTTCTGTAACTCGAAATGAAGCACGTTGATGGGCGAGCTCTTGTTCTCGCTCTGGGGTGCGTTTCCCGAAAGCAACTATGGTCGCAAGTTTCGTCGTTACAAATAGAATTCAATGGAACTTTCGACCATAGTTAGTTAACGATGCTTTCGGGAAACGCATCCCTGGTTGATGTGTGCGCGCGCTCTTCCTGGAGAAGTGCCCATACAAGGAATTCCGCCCTTTATGACGTCATACAGGGCCATACTCGGAAAATTAAAACTTTCCAAAACTTATACGAACCCTGAAGCAGTGCCTTTGCCACAGAAATACTCCGTCATACTTCAAACTCGTTTTTGAGAATCCAACTATTTAGAAATGTAAATGAGTCAGAATGCATGAAACAGCACTAGACACCCCCTTTAAGATAGGATGAATAAGCAAAAGTTGTGAAAGTTAGGTTTCTGAGTTTGATGCTCTGTAATCAACCACATGAGGGTACGCAGTGGAGAGGAGAGCATGTTGCAACATCAAGCAGTGATGAGACAGATGAAAACTGCATTGAAGAAGAGGAAGAGTGATGTATGAAGAAACACGCGACAAAGGAATGACATCCGCCTTATTAGATATCACATAAACTGATATGTAAGTGGAGTTCCCCAAAAAGTTGTATAAATGTCTGAGGAGTAAACCACTCTTCAGATGCTGCTTGCATTAAGCGTGAAGGACACCTGATACCTTATCGAGGGACGCCTTACAGCATCTCCAATACTGCGGTTTAGATTTTGATTATAGAACTCTCTGTTTAGCTGATTTTAAGTTTTATTTTTGCATTAACTGCTTTGTATTGCAACCAATAAATAAGAGATTCAATTGCCTCCCGTGAGACTTTACTTATAACAACAAACTGATCCTCAAAAAAGAACAACCACATCATTCCTGAAGGACTTCAAACTGTGAGCAGGTGAGTACTTCATGGCAGGGCTGGGCCATATGGCCAAAAAAATTATCACAATAATTTTTTTCATATCAGTTGAAACTGATAACTATTACAATAAATTTTAAATCTTTAGGCACATTTTTTGCTCCTAAGTGAAAGTTGTAGAAACCAGACAGCTAATTGTGGTTTTAAGCTACTCTTTATGGTCAGAACATGACAAACAGCACGTTTTTGAATTCTTTACACTTTTCCAGTCATTTTTCCTAAACAAAATAAACAACAGAAAAATTAATTTCTTAGTTTCTGCATGTTCTAATAAGTGATATTGTTTCAAATCATGAAACAGGTTTGTGTTGCCTGACTTTGATGACTCCTATCTTCAGCACAGCATATATAAATAAAATTTTTTTTTTTTTTGTCTCTTAGAAATGCACATTTGACAGTAGCTTGGGTTGACAGTAGTAGCTTGAGTTAGGACGCAGACGTAAATTTATGTTCATTATCAAAAACAGTAACATCTGTAAAAATTGTAACAACCTCATTTTTATATGGCGAAATTGAATTATTCTGACTATTGAGTTTTATTAAAATTACCCATTGTTCTTCCATAGTAGCATACATTCAGACCATGATAACCAGAGTTAAAACCACAAAAATAGCACCTCAATACCATAGTAAAAATGTAACTATATGGAGCTGTTTCATTCCGCTTGCGTCGCATAAACATTATATCGAACATTTTAACTCTTGTTATCGTTTTATAGAAGAGAATTATATCACGATAATAGCCCTACTTCATGGTATCAAGCCCTGCTTAGGCTTGATTTGACTATCCTTACCCTACCTGGGGTAAGGATATAGGGTTAACGGTGTAAGATAAAAGGACACACCAAACAACGCCTTTCAAAACAAACACATAAAACCAGACCAATGCTGGCACGTGCGACTTCTTGACCACATTCTCAGTCATGTGACCCTGTAATTAAATGCAATGACACCGCGCTGTTATTCTCGTTATTAACGTTGGGAATTTTTACATAATTTAAAAAAAAAAAAAAAAAAAAAAGCCTTACTTGATAACTGAAGAAACAAAACAGGAGCGTGAACGATTGCCTTTATAACCACTGCGACAAATTTACAGCCTGTTCCACACCTAATATTTAGTAATATCAGGTAGACAAAAACAAACACAAATATATACGTTGGTAGATTAATCATTACGATCTACGGGAATCAGATGAGGCGAATGTGAAATATGAAAATGAGACGTTCATAAACAGAGCTGCAGTTATTTGCACGCTACCGTTAGCTAGCCTCATCTCCAATGACCTTCTTTAACTGTGTAAATATACCAATAATCGCAACCTCTGAGGTCTCATATACTTCATAAACTCATATTCAGAGCCGATAAAAAACTTCAACTCACGTTTGAAAGAGACTGAAGTGAATGTTTGGCTTGTCAAGGGTGGAGTGAGATCAGTCTTCTGTGCGGGGTCGACCAATGCCGCTCCGGAAGGAGATGTAAGTGAATAGACTAGAACGTTACTTCCGGTGTTATTGGAAAAAGTTTTTTTTTTTTTTTGGAAGAAGTTTGTTACTAGGGCTGTGGCTCAGAAACC